>JBBPSV010001122.1:0-11008 GCA_038093795.1 Retiboletus fuscus
TTTGAGAGGTTCCTTGCAGGTCACCAGCGCAAGACTTCCAGCAAGCTTCTGAGCCATTAGATGGCCAGCCTTGCATAACTTGTCCTCACTGGACTCCATAGCAAAATCCTTCATAACGAGCTCACGGATGGAATGCCTGCAATCGTGACTGAACGCTTGACAACAGGCACAATGATCTAGGAAAGACCATCACTGTTCCTTGCTCCCTTGAATTGCAGGTAGTCAGCACACCACCCCGAGGCTCACCGACGATCCTGCACCCCGCTCCAACAACGATGGGCTCCAATTTCAGGCAGTCAGCCACTCACCCTCCCCCGTCTTTTTTATTCCAGTTGGTCACTGGGATGATGTAGGCCGTGGACGATGCCGTGACGAACAAGATTACATCAATATTGGTGGGTATACCACTCGATCAATGGATTCTCTATGTACATATCAGTGTCTAGTTTACATCCTTGTTTACTGTCTTGCTTCGCTTATACAAGTTGCATAACTGCTATCGAAATATATGTTATCACATATGTATGTCATGGTCAGTCTACTGATCAGGCTTTCAAGGCTTCAACTTGTGCATGTTTATGAATACTTGATGGGTGATGAATCAGCAGTTCTCAGTAATGATGCCCAGTAGGCTATGACTTAAATAAACCACTGGAATACTCACATGGTGAGCATGCCTGCTGCCGTTGTTGGAGTGGGACACAGGACTGTCAGTGAGCGTCGGGGCGAGTGGCTCACTACCTGCAGTTCAGGTTCCGATTGATGTCGTAGCCCTCTCACCGGGGCGTGCACTTCACGTGGATGCCCCAAGACTCACCCCTAGACTGGCCAAACCTCAGACTCTCCATGTAAGATGGAGTCAGGGACTTTGGCGCCTCTGCGTGCCGCTACCGTAATGACTGACACAGAAGCAGTTACTGACTCGCAGTGTGCACCCGGGATCACACAGCCTAGAATCTCGATGCACAATGCATCGCCGCTGTGCTTCTACACTCCATATACTTAGGCAGCGGCCAAGCCCCACCTGCAGAACCAATGTTCGACACAATGTAGTTTTAAATTACAGAACATACAATTTTATTATTATTTATCATTCAAACAAACTGGCACTGGTTAGCTGGTGCCATCACCTGTGCTCCCAGTGCTTTCTCACTCAAGCTTCACCTGAGCTGGGACTTGGGAACGAGAACGATGATGCTGCTGTGCACGTGCTTGCCATATCCAGTGACAGAGCATGACCCCGGGATTCCCTGATTTGGAATCTCGCATACGCGATGTACCTACTGCCCCGTTGTGCGACAGTGAGCTTGTCATCCGAGACCGAAGGAGTAGGTAAACCTTTTAGCTCATTGGATCGGCACGGAACCATGCTTCTATGTTGAATGCCTCCATGAAAGCAGACAGGAGAACTCAGTGCGGCGAGGATGTTTTGATCAGAAAAACAATCTGTCCTCTATGTTGTCGTTCCTGAGAAACGACAGGAAGAATTCGAGGAGTTTCAAGACAAGATGCTGGGCGTTGGCGGCTGCGTGCCACTGTTTCCGCTGCCCAACAGTCCCCTCGTGTCCATCGTTATCTTCCATCACTGCGATTGCCGAGCTCGATTGGATCTGCAATACCTTCCACCTCAACTGTCTAGCTGCCTCAGGAGACAACAAGCATCGTCAACGATACACTTGGTAAGTTTACATTACTTGTATGTCATGTCAACCGAGCTGTTTCTAGATTCCAACGACCCTCAAGCATCAGCAGCGCCACACTAATGATAGTATCTCTAGCAGCTATTTGTGTTCGCCCCCACCAAAGAAATTTGCTGCATCCACATTATTCAGTTCTCTGGATCATGATCAATTCAAGCATGCTTTGCAGTTGGGTGGTAGGATTGAATTTGATGTCAAGAACGGTAAGTCAAACTCGATAACGGATGACATGTACATGGACTCATGACTATCAGTGCCCCATATCAGAATTGAGCAGGATGATTTCTACCCGATACCTGTACAAAAGCTTGATGATCTCATTGGTGAACTCAGCAGGAGATTTCCAGATGGAGAGTCTGACAACGGAAAGAGTACCTGCTCAAATGAAGCAGCATTCAATATCCAGGCTGTCTGACGATTCTGTGGCCGTATTAAAGTTGATGGATCCATGATGGCATTCATGGGTGTCAGGGCATTCAAGTCAATGCAGACCATAGGATTGACATACTCTCCTCTTCCAAACCAGCCCATCACAGCAATCCCACGGGTGGCGTTGGTTGTCACTCCTTCAACATAGTGTGGGTGATGAGTAGTCCCAGTGGCTGTACAGTGAAGCCAATGTACTTTACTGGGTCATTGCACTGCTTTATTTGATCTATGACTACATTGACCAATGTCTTGCTGACACAGAATACCCCCTGCTTGACTTGTCAATGTGAAGGCAAATGAGATCACACAATTCTTGTTGTTTGCCCAGCATGTGCAGTATATTAAGACAGGTGGGCAAGTGTACATATCAGACTACCAGGGTGAGTAGAATTCATACATTCAATACACACAATGTGAGAGGCTGATGTGTTGACAGGAAGTCTGACAGTCTTGACTGTCAGGATTCTATTTTTACCTTTCACATCTCTTCACATATATCACAAGTCTAGATCTTATGTCAGACCCTATGCCCTGTAACATGTTGTAACACTGCCTCACATGCATGGACCAAGTCCTATCGTGCACAGACCATGTAGAATAGTATATATACTCAGTCCATGTATCATAGTCTACATTCTTGGAATTCTCATTCATAGTTCTCATTAGCTCACTTTGAGTGATTGAGGCTAGTCCCTGACAAAATTCCAAGAATATCCTTAAGGTGCCGCTCACTTTGAGCCTCACCTCTCCATCACCCTATGCTTTGTTCTCACTGCCTTTGCCTTTGGTCAGAACTACTTTACTCTCGCTGTTGTCACCACCACCGTCGCCCATCATTCCCCACCATCGCTCTTTGCACCCAGTAACCTTCTCGACCACCACTTGCCTCCACTTCTGGGAGTTTGAGGAAGTCTGCCCCTGAAACAACCCAATGTGTCTATCACTGAGTGGTCGTTGTGAGGGGATGACTAGGTTGCAAGCATTGTAGTGCCTTTATACTGGGCTAGAATGAGAGGGTAGAATCATAGTCACCCTAGCATAGAGTACCTAAGCTCTGAAGGGGAGTAAGTCGACTAAGGAGTAAGCCCAAGTCTGACTGGTGTTAACCCTTTACAGGATCTCAAGTAGATGATTGAGGAATCAACAGAAGAACAAGACTGGGGTCACCAGCTTGGCTTCTGACTTCTTTTATACTATACTAAGTTATTTGTACATGTTAGGTAATTAAGCTAAATAAGGATATAGTATGTGGCAGCATAGCAAAGTGTGAGGGAAACATAAGGCATAAAGCTATGAAGTGGTAATTAAAAGGAAGCATGATGTGTGATATGCAGCAGAGCACAGGAATGAAATGGAAGAGAAGCATAAAGGAAATGAAAGAAGACATGGTGTGAGAAGGAAGCAATGTGCATAGCTGTGCACAGCGCAGAGATGAAGAGATCTAAGATATATGAAAGTCTATAAAAGTGTCAATAAAGATAAACAAAGGTGTCCGTGATAAGATGTCAATCATTGACATGATAAAGATAAGATGAAAAGATAAGGAATAAGATAAGGGAACTTAGCATTAAGGTGAAAATTAGACATCGTAGAAATTGAACCATAACAGCCCCTACCTCCACACTCACAAGTTCCTCCACTTCCTGAAGCAAAAAGGATACAAACACCGCCCCTCCACCATCCAACACCTTCAGGCATACCTTTCCTATTAAATTTGCCTTAGATGTTGAGCCCTTAGCTCCATCTCTGCTCCATCCCCTTTCCACATTCAGACTGTATGGGGTTACTCCCTGGTCAAAGCATCCCCTTCCTAGTTCGAAAGAATTTTTCAGAGAACTGTACTGGTGTCACAGGCCCTGCCTTCAGGAGATCACCTAGTGACTAAGGCCAACAGTTGTTGCTGAAAGGTTCTTAGAACCACTCTAGTCCTCTTCAGACCTAAAGCGTAGTGACCGCAGCTCACTCTGGAAAAACACCAGCTCCATGTTTGCATATATGGTTGTCCACCATCTAAATAAGGATAAAGTTGCTGTTCCCCATAGTGCACTAGGGGTCTTACTTGGAGAGGGCTTCCAAGTGTAGAATGCATTGACAACATTTACTGTTTGCATGATTACAGTTATTGTCACGTCTCTAGCTTTGAGTATAAAGCTGCTGAAGCCAGGTGTATCCAGTTCCCTCCCTCCGACTCCGCTGTCCAATTACACAGCACACATCCACTTTCCCCTGAATGATTAAGGCCTGAGAGCTGAGCTGCTGTGCACCGCCTCTTAGTTGTTCAAAATATCCTACCCTTCCTCACCAACCTCACCAACCTCAGAAGACACATTTCCTCCTGTGTCCCCGAGAATGGCACCAACTGCTGAGGAACAAGAAGCTCTTCTCAAGGCTAGAATTGAGAGAATCATCGCCAAGGCTGTGGCTGCTGCCCTCCTCACAAACAACACCCTCTTATTACCAGAAGTAGCAAAACTCCCTTCAGCACCAAAAGTGTCAGCCCTTGATGTCAACATCAGCAAATCATTTGTACTGGTCCCCGAAACCTTCGATGGGGACAAAAAGAAATTCATCTCCTGGTGGCGCTCAATGGTGCTCCATCTCAGAGGATTTAAGGAAGAACCATCAGACAAACAGAAAATAATGATCTGTTTGTCAAGAATGCAAGAAAAGTCTGCTGGGTGATTCACAGATATGTACTTAGACAACCACGCCCATGACCTCAGAGTACAAAATTTTGAGGAATTTAAGGAAAACCTTGCACAGATGTTTGCTCCCACAGACCTACGCCAAAAAGCAGAAAGGGACCTGGCTGAGATTCCAAGGAGAAAAAGAGTCCATGAAGGCTTTTGTTCTCCAATTCCAAAACTGCGTCACCGAGGCGCAATACTCCATCTGAACCACTGGCTGGTTCCTTATCCAAATCATCCACCAAGTGGCAAAAAATGAAGTAGTAGAATTTGTTGAGTATACCAACACCAAATTGCTTGACTCCTCCAACATTGAAGAATGGTATCATGCCCTCATCCAGTCCAAAAGAATCTTGGATGAAATCAAAGACAGAAAATGCATCTCGACTGCACCAAAGTCTATGATTCAAACCAAGACCTGGATGCCCAGACCAGAGGGCCACGTCAGCCCATGTTATAAGGGCAAAAATCCCATCTCAAACTTCTCCCCCTGCTCCTATGTTGCACCAGCTGCGACATTCTCTTCCACTCCCACGGTCCCTGGACCAAACACTCCTGGAACCTTCCCAGGACAAGGCATCCCTATGGACATATCAAAAGCTTGCACAGAAGGAAAATGTGCATGGTGTGGCAAACTGTGGCCTTGTGCAGAACACATCTGAAAATGCCAAATAAGAGTAATGACCTTTAGAGGTCATGAAATAAGATACCAAATGGCTGATGAGTTGGCTGAAGGAATATCCAAGATCGAAAAGGATTTTGGAAAAGAAGAGTAGATACAGGATCATCCACTCTTCATGTAAATATCTTGAATACTTCATGTAACCCTAAATACAACAAATATGAAGTCCTTGCTATTGACAAGATTGAGATCCCAAAAACCAAGTTCAAAAAAACTGGTGCAGAAGCAAGACACCTGGAAAAACATGGCCAAACATATAAGTTGAGATCTGCTGAACTAAAAGAGATCCAACCAAGAAAAACAGTGCAAATAAACACCAAAATAGTCTTTGACTTCCCAAAGGGAGCTTACGCTCAAATCCAAACACCAAAAGAAGTCTTTGACAAAGGGATGTACACCAAATCAGACTTGGTAACATCAAAGAATAAAGAAGAGGTTGTAATAAGCCTCACCAATGAGTCCAACATAATGGTCTCGATCAAATCAGGTGATTTTATCACTGAAATGATTATGAAGAAAGTAAGCCTAAATGAGCTGAACTCTTTGGTTGAGAAAAGGATCAGGGTGTAGCGGAACCCCCTAAACAGATCCAAATTCTCAAAAGACCTGAAAGATCTGTATGGAAACCTGAGTTGTCTCCCATGGTGATCCTTCCTACAAAGGTGGATAAGGTTTCCAATAAGGCACCTACAAAGGAATCTGAGTCATCTTCAATGGTGATCCGAAAGGATAAACCTAGTTCTGAGTTGTCTTCAATGGCAATCCAAAAGGATAAGACTAAGGTTGAGTCATCTTCAATGGCGATCCAAGGGGATAAGAAACTCAAAACAGAAAAAGAGACCAGAACCTGAATTAACACAGTTGATCCATGGTCAACTAACTGGCTCAAAAAGGTCATAGACCAAAAAGACGAAAATTGTGCTCTTAAGCATATCAGATCTTTCATCCATGACTCTAGAATAGCTCAAGTGTCACCTCAACTGATATGACAACTCAAAGAGTTATCGGACATAGAAGCACAATTCACTTTATGTGAACTACAACATAAACCAAAATTTATGCAACAAAAAAGATCAAACAATGCCTTTGAAATTGAAGTAGTAGTCCTAACTCCTTCAGGAGAACAATTTGAAGCTGCAGCCCTTCTAGACTCTGGCTGCACCAGTACCTGCATAGATGAATCATATGCAAAAGAAAAGGGATTAGCTACACATAAATTACCAATACCTATCCCTGTATACAATGCAGATGGTTCTATAAACAGTGCTAGTTCAATAAGAGAATTCACCATAGTCAAAATGAGGATTGGAGAACACTCCAAACAAATAGAAATGGTCATGTCAAAACTAAGTACACACCCAATATTCTTAGGATATGACTGGCTACAAAAACACAATCCTCAAATTGACTGGAAAATAAAAACTCTATCCTTTCCCGATGACCAAATCCCAGGTCTTCTACCTTGCAAAGATGATGACAAAGATAAAGAAGAAGAAGATCTCTTCATGATCAACCTGGATTACATAAGAAATGTCTCTACAGAAATAGCAATCGAGACAGCCGGTAAGAAATATGAAAAGACTTTTGAAGAAGTCATTCCCAAACAATACCATGACTTCAAAGACATCTTCGCAAAAGAAACCTTCAACGAATTACCTCCTTGGAGACCTTGGGATCACACTATTGAATTACTTCCAGGAAACCATAAAGTCGACTGCAAAACATACAATCTTACAGCAGTAGAACAAAAAGAACTAGATGAATTCCTGGAAGAGAATTTGAAAATGGGTCATATCTGGCCCTCCAAATCACTGTTCACATCGGCATTCTTCTTCATCAAAAAGAAAGACAGAAAACCCCATCCTGTACAGGATAATCAAAAACTCAATGAAATAACGATAAAAAATCGATATCCTCTTCCCCTCACCACAGAACTTGTTGACAAATTACAAGAAGCTAGATACTATATGCTACTTGATGTGAGATGGGGGTACAACAATGTATGAATGAAAGAAGGTGACAAATGGAAAGTGGCATTCCACACAAACAGAGGATTGTTTGAACCTCTAGTGATGTTCTTCAGACTCACAAATTCACTGGCAACCTTTCAAACAATGATGAACCACATCTTCCGTGACCTCATTAATCGAGGCAAAGTAGTAGTGTATATCAATGACATAATGATCTTTACCAAAACACTCTCTGAACACCAAAAAATCATGAGAGAAGTCCTGCAAATTCTACGGGACAACGAATTGTCATTGAAACATATGAAATGTAGTTTCGAAAAAGAAGAAACAGAATATTTGGGTCTCATAGTCACCCAAGGAGAGATTAAGATGGACTCTGGGAAAGTCAAAGGAGTGATTGATTGGCCAATACTATTACACTTGGCCTGGGTAGGGTCAAACGTAGACTCAAGGGTAAGGTCTGGGACTAGGGAGTACCAGCGTTCTTGACACTATGATATGACTAAGACCTTTGGGCGAGGTATCTGCTCATGAAGAGCATGCTCAGCATCGAAGGATACAATGAGTCCGAGGAGGATGAGTCTTATCCTGGTCTTGGGAGGTCAAGTGTAGGAGTTATCTCAAGAACAGATTGAGTAGCTCTAGCTTAAGGAATACAAGCATAGAAACTACGGTTTATATACTCGAGCCATAGAAGGTGGGAGAACTCTATGGATTGAGCGAGAAAATGCGGAACCAAGGGAGATATGACTCGAGAAGCATAAGGACTTGGGAGAAGGCAAAGTGAGTCATATCTGCTGCGGATCTGTCAATCAGTGTTGATCAGAAGCAGCTGTCAATCAATGATTATCGTGAAACAGAGAAGCGGTCAGAACAACCCAAAGCGACAATGACAGTGGAGTCATTAGTCGGAAATGAAATATATGATGTGGTCCGTGGGATAAAGACCTACGTGCCATGCAAGGGGTCTGGGTAGCGCCAGACTGTTACAATTCATCGTGCCCCTATACTTTTTCCTTCACTTAGTCCTAGTCGTGGCTTACCCAGCCATACCTCGTCCTTCGCTTCGCCCAACCCTGGCTTACCCAGCCAGCCAGCCCACCGACAGTCCTCACCGGACTCCACACCCATGCATAGCCTAGCCCATGCCAAGCACACCCTTGCTTGATCCCCACATCGGGCCCGTCTTGGCCCTTCCTCTGATCCTAGTTCGTTCCGCATAACTGGAACCCCTAAGTCTCATAGCACTGGTCTCTTCGTGAGTATCACCAATTGAGCATCCCTCCGAGACCCCGTCTCTAGCCCCTAGCCCGGGACTCCAACAGTCCACCCCTAGACTCCCTGCCTAGACTCATGACGTCGTCCACTCGTAGACCGACAGTGCGCTACATCGCCCCTGTCTCCGTCCTCTGACGTCACCTCAGAACTCCCCTGCCAAGTCCAACCTCGGGCCCTCTCCTCGGCCTGACCCCACACCCAGGCCACGCACTGTCCCTTTCGGGCCTCACCCTGAACGTGCATACTGCCCTCGGACTCCCCCGTCCTTGGTCCCAGTCCACTGGTTCTCTTACAGAACCCGTCCCAGTCCCTCGGCATCTCAGCTGAGCCCTGGCCTCCCGACTGGATCCTATGCCAGACCCTCGGTAGGATTACTCACGTATCTTCAGATATCTCCTATCCGAGTCCCATCATTGACAATGGCGTACGCGCCTTTCCCTTAGTCTTCGCCTTTCTTAGAACCTCACCTCACACACCCCTTCTACTACCACCGAAGGTGATGCTTCTTTCACTTAGCCGAGATCATTGATCGACAGGACACTTCCTGATCGACAGATCTGCAGCGTGTATGACTCATTTCATTAATCATTCGCTGAGTCATACTTCACCGTTTCCTTTAGAGATGTGCACCCCTCATCCATTTGGCACATCTCCTTTACTTAGCCATACCACAGCCAGTTCCCTTACTTAGACGCCCAGTCTGTGCGCACTCTTGTTCCCTATATAATAGGCGCCCCACAGTCCTCCATACCTTAGCTTAGTCTACCTGATTCTACCTTGTATCCTCCGAATCATAGACCCCCTAGTAATCTCAAATGCCTTCACCTTGACCCTCATCTGAAGGCCGTCTCGACCCTCGACCAAGCCACCTACCATGACGCCTTAGAACGTGAGAACTCACCTTCTCGCGCCTCCACTCATCTCCAGTAGTCCGTTACCCAGACTACTGTAGCCCGAGTCCTAGAAGGCGGCTTACCCTCAGGTCTATGTGCAACCCTGCCTGGGCCACGCATAACACAGACGAGATGGGTAGAGACCCATTGAGGCTAAGCTAAGTAAAAAGAAGAGGAAAGAAATAAACGGGGCCAGGTCAAGTCATAACATTACCCCCTTCTTATGCTCCTCAATACCACTTGAGGATTTCTAAAGGTTGATGTAGCCTCTGTTGGGGGAACTGGTGATGTTGGCATAGGCTGTGTCATCCCAAACATCATCCATGAAGTTGAGTTCTGGCTCATCCTGGATGCGAGATATGAGTGGGTGAGGTCATAGATGGTGTGACCATCACGACAAGCAGGAGGAACTAGAGGAATGGAATGAGGATGAAGATGGGGTGGCGGGATGGGGACGACGACAGAGGGGGCACTGGTTCTGGATATGTCCGGGGTGCATGCGAAGGCAAAAAGGACACTTGTACTTGGGGCAGTTGATGTGCCAGTGTCCCAGGTGGTGACAGTGAAAGCAGGACACATTGTACATGGGATGGTCAGGGGTAAGGCTGATCTCTCCTTCATTCATGAGATGTACCCTCTCAAGTTGGTTGATGAGGTTCACCTTGCTGGGTGATAGTGGCAACGACAATGCAGATGGCATCGGAGCATTAGGCTTGGCGGGTAAGGGGACTAGAATAGCTTCAATGGGGAGAGAGCAGTAAGTTTGGGGAGCAGAGAGACCAGCCTTAGCAAGGTCCTGGGAATAACGTTCAATGTCAGCGATGAAGTCCAGCATGTCTAGCTGGTGCATGGCCAATAGGAGGTAGGAGCAGATGCAGTGGGCTACAAGACGGAGCTGCATGGAGAAAAACTCGGACTGAGCATTGGCAGAGGTGAATGAGGCAATGGGGTCAAGATGCGAGACCTGTAAAAAGGCTAGGTATAAAGATTCGAGGGGAGAGTCTACATCTAGGTGTGCCTGCATGGTGGCTGCAAGGCGGGAATCACGGAGGTGGGTCTGGAGAAGGCGTCTGGACTCGCATGACAGTGGGTCAGACCGAAGCATATAGGCAAAGCGGGGTATGTTAACGGAAAGGATGGTCTTGGGCTCTTCTTCCTCATTGAGGACAGAGGGCCATGGGAGGGGTAGTGTTTTAAAGTCCAGTTGCGCAACTGCAAAAAGACTGGCAACTGAACTGGACAACAACTGGTTGCAACTGGACTGCAGTTGCCAGTTGCCTGATTTTTCAGACTTGACCAGTTGCAGTTGCCTGATTTTTGGGAGGTCAGGCAACTGGTTGCAACCGGTGTACAGCCACCCCCTAATTAC
>JBBPSV010001124.1:0-10971 GCA_038093795.1 Retiboletus fuscus
ACCCCGCTGTCATTGTCGCTTCGGGCCGTTCCGGCCACTTCTTCGTTTCATGATAATCTTTGATAGACAGCTGCTTCTGATCGACACCGATCGACAGATCCGCAGCAGATGTGACTCGTTTCGACTCCTCCCGAGTCCTTACGATTCCCCAAGTCACATCTCCTTTCATCCCTCATTTGCCCGTCTCTTCCATGGGTTTCCATGCCCTTCTATGGCTTGCGTATATAAATCGTAGACTCTGCGCTTGTATTCTTTAAGCTAGAGCTACTCAATCCTACCTTTGAGATAACTCCTACGCTCGATCTCCCAAGACCGGGATAAGACTCGTCCTCCTCAGACTCATCGTATCCTTCGACGCTGAGCGTGCTCTTCGTGAGCAGATACCTCGCCCGAAGGCTCTTAGTCGTACCGTAGCGTCAAGAACGCTGGTACTTTCCTAGTCCCAGAAATCCCCTTGAGTCTACGCTCGACCCTACCCGGGCCAAGCGTAACAAAAGCTCTAGCTTACCACGTTGTGGCTACCATCGAGTAGGCCCTCCTCCTCAGCCCGACCACCACCGATCTCCACCTCGTGGAGAGCCACCGAATCACCAGACCCTGAGTCCTCAGCCTCAGAAACATCGGACTCAGACGCCCCTACTGAAGGCTCTGATAACCCTGACCTAGACCTCGAGCTACGCTCTCCCACCGAGGAAGCAGAATCACAAGAACTCTCTAGACTACTGTCCCACCAGCTTTCAGCCGGCGCAGTTATCCCTCGTAGCCCTACCCTGCCGTCACCAACACCGATCGCTCAAAGCGGTCATATATTCCCAGTTACAGCACCCCCAGCCCCTCAGCCCCAGACTCCCGTCATGGGAACCAAGCCTATGGAAATCCGCCTCGGAGTCCCAGAGGACTTCGACGGAAACCTCATGAAAGCGAAACCCTGGCTTCACTCAGTACAGTTGTACCTCTCAATTAACGCAGAAATCTACAATGATGATGCTAGGTGAATCGCCTACGCACTCTCTTTCATGAAGAAAGGTATGGCATCCACATGGGCTGATACCTTCCGAGAATCCAAGATCTCCAGCGGAGGCTTCTCTCTTGGGAAGTGGTCTGACTTTGTCTCCGACTTCGAAGGAGTTTTCTCCCACTCAGAATCGGTTACCAACGCGCTCACCTGGCTAGCCACCAAGCGAATGATCCCCGGAAAGAAGGGCGAGTTCTCCCCTTCTTTGGCTAACTACACCGCCCAATTTAGGTCCAAGGTATCCATTGCAGGAGTAACCGATGATTCAGTGTTAGTCTCCTATTACTCTGCGGGTATACCCAAAGACTTGATGTTTGACGTTCTCTGGATGGAGAAACCCCCCACCAAGGTAGCCGACTGGTATAAGAAGGTTGCCCTCTTCGACTCCCACTGCCGCCGAGCCCGAGGGATCGCACAGCAACACAAGAAACCTGGTACTTCGTATGTACCAACCTACTCTAAGAAGGAGGAGAAGGACCCCGATGCCATGGATGTTGACGCCGTCCGTCTTCCTCCCAAACTCACTGAAGCTGAAAGGCAGAAGTGTTTCAAGGAAGGCCGATGCCTCCGATGCCGCCAGACCGGCCATATGGCAAAGGAGTGCAAGGTCTACGACTCGCCCAAGAACCCCAAGAAAACTCGTAAGGTGAAGAAGGATGATCTTCCCAAGCTAGCTGACTGTGAGGATGATGACGAAGCCGAGTCAGTAGCTAGAATCTCCTTCTCCCACAAGGATTTTTAGAACGGAGGACCCCGTCAATGCGGACTCCTCCTAGGTGTGCCAATGTACTTGTATCTGAGACTCGCAAATCTATGCAGATCCCAGTTCAGCTCATCGTACCTGTGCACTCTCTCAAAGCTGTTGACACCCGCACCCTGATTGACAGTGGCGCCGACATCTCCTGCATTGACTGGGACTTCGTGCGAAAGCACAAAATCCCCACCACTCGACTACCGAAACCCATCCCAGTCCGGAACGTCGACCAATCCAGTAACGCCCATGGAGCAATCCGGTTCACTTGTACCCTCTACGCCAATACTGGAGGAATTACCCAGAAGGTTCTCTTCCATGTCATGTCTTGTGGAAGCGAGAACGTCATCCTCGGACTTCCCTGGTTGCGTTCTACCAACCCAACGATCGACTGGGCTAAACAGACGATTGACATCCCAGAATCCTGCGACCAGTCCAAGGTTCTTGTTCAGGAACATAATGTCGCTACCTCCGAACATAGCGACCGATTCAAGAGACCCAGTTTCGACTGGACCCCACCACACCAAGTTAAGGTCAACTGCGTAGACCATGCCCGACTCTACGAATATCTTGACGAAGAAATGGAGAATGAGTTCTGCCAGAGAGCTCACGATCATTATAGAATTGGCCAAATCCAACAGTGTGGATCGCGATTCTACCCCTTAGGCTCTCCGGTCATCGCCAAAATTACCTCCGCTATGCAGCTGGCGCAAGCGGAATTCAACAAGAAACCCGAAGTCACCCTCCCAGCGGAGTATGAGCAGTTCCGAAAGGTGTTTGAAGAATGACCAATCGGACAACTCCCACCGGAACGGACTTATGACCACGAGATTAACCTCAAAGAAGGCTTCGAACCTAAGATCAGCAAGCTATATCCGTTATCCCCACAAGAACACAAAGCCACCGAAGCCTTCTTAGAAGAAAACCTCCGGTCCGGTGCTATCTGCCCCTCGAACTCTCCCCAAGCCTCCCCTTTTTTCTTCATCCAGAAGAAAGAGCTTGACGCCAACGGCAACCCCAAGCTCCGACCCTGCATGGACTATCAGAAGCTCAACGACCAGATGATCCGAGACGCATATCCCTTACCCTGGATCGATGACCTCATCAATAAGGTGCTGTTACGAGTTGACCTGGCCACGTTTATTTCTTTCTTCTCTTTCTCTTAGCTTAGTCTCGGTGGATCGCCATCCATCTTGTCTGGCGCTACCCAGACCACTCTCATATGGCACGTAGGCAGATATTCCCACGGACCGCATCTCTTCTTCATTTCCGACTAATGACCCCGCTGTCATTGTCGCTTTGGGCTGTTCCAGCCACTTCTTTGTTTCATGATAATCTTTGACTGACAGCTGCTTCTGATCGACACTGATCGACAGATCCACAGCGGATGTGACTTGTTTCGACTCGTCCCGAGTCCCTACGATTCCCTGAGTCACATCTCCCTTCATCCCGCGTCGACCCGTCTCTTCTACGGGATTCCATGCCTTTCTATGACTCGCGTATATAAACCGTAGTTTCTACGCTTGTATTCCCTAAGCTAGAGCTACTCAATCATACTCTTGAGATAACTCCTACGCTCAACCTCCCAAGACCGGGATAAGACTTGTCCTCATCGGACTCCTCGTAACCTTCAACGCTGAGTGTGCTCTTCGTGAGCAGATACCTCGCCAGAAGGTCCTCAGTCGTACCGTAGCGTCAAGAATGCTGGTACTCCCTTAGTCCCAGAACTCCCCTTGAGTCTACGCTCAACCCTACCCGGGCCAAGCGTAACAGGTGCAGGACACTAAGGTCTTCACCAAGTTCGACGTCCGATGGGGCTATAACAACGTCCGCATCAAGGAGGGACACCAATGGAAAGGCGCCTTCCTCACCCACAAGGGCCTTTTTGAACCCATGGTCATGTTCTTTGGCATGACTAATTCCCCTGCCACGTTCCAGCGTTTCATGAATGATTCGTTCAGGGACATGATCTCTGAAGGATGGCTCGTCATCTACATGGACGACCTCCTCATTTTCTCCCCTGATGAACAACTCCACATGGAACAAACCAAGAGAGTTCTCCAGCGGATGGAAGAACTTGTTACGCTTGGCCCGGGTAGGGTCGAGCATAGACTCAAGGGGATTTCTAAGACCAAGGGAGTACCAGCGTTCTAGATGCTACGGTACGACTAAGAGCCTTCGGGCGAGGTATCTGCTCATGAAGAGCATGCTCAGCGTCAAAGGGTTTGATGAGTTCTAGGACTTATCCCGGTCTCAGGAGATCGAGCGTAGGAGTTATCTCAAAGGTAGGATTGAGTAGCTCTAGCTTAAGGAATACAGGCGTAGAGTCTACGGTTTATATACATAGTCCATGGAACGTCGTAGAACGCCATGGAACGAGCGGGAGAACGAGGAACTAAGAGAGATATGACTCGGGGAATCGTAGGGACTCGGGACGAGTCGAAATGAGTCATATCTGCTGCGGATCTGTCAATCAGTGTCGATCAGAAGCAGCTGTCGATCAAAGATTATCATGAAACTGAGAAGTGGCCAGAACGGCCTGAAGCGACAATGACAGCGGGGTCATTAGTCGGAAATGAAGAAATGATGCGGTCCATGGGAGTATCGACCTACATGCCGTGCGAGAGTAGTCTGGGTAGCGCCAGATGAGATGGATAGCGATCCATCGAGACTAAGCTAAGTGAAATGAAAGAAATAAATAAATGGGACCAGGTCAACTCGTAACATTACCCCCCTTCTACGCTCCTCAATGCCACTTGAGGATTCTTAGAGGTCGATGTAGCCCCTGTTAGGGGATCCGGTGACGTTGGCATACGCCGTGTCATCCCACATGTCATCTGTGAAATCGACTTCCGGCTCATCCTGAATGCGGGATGCAAGTGGACGAGGTTGCGGGTGGTGTGACCGTCATGACAAGCGGGAGGAGCTAGAGGATTGAGAGGATGAGGACGGGGTAGCGGGACGGGGGCGACGGCAGAGTGGACACTGGTTCTGAATGTATCCGGGGCGCATGCGAAGACAGAACGGGCACTTGTACTCTGGGCAATCGATGTGCCAGTGTCCAAGGCGATGACAATAAAAGCAGGATGCGTTGTAGAGGGGGTGATCAGGGCTGAGACTGATCTCACCTTCGTTCATGAGATGAACCTGCTCAAGTCGATCGATGAGGTTCACTTCGCTGGGGGACAGCGGTGAGGACGACGCAGACGGCGTTGGAGCAACAGGCTCAGCTGGTGAAGGAACTAGAATGGCTTCGACTGGGAGCGTGGGGCGAACGGGAGGGAGAGGGAGACCTGCTCTAGCTAGATCCTGCGAATATCATTCAATGTCAGCAATGAAGTCTAGCATGTCCAGCTGGTGCATAGCGGACAACAAGTAAGAACGGATGTGGCGGGCTACAAGGCAGAGCTGGGTGGAGAAGAACTCCGACTGGGCATTGGCGGAGGTGAAGGACGCGATGGGGTCGAGACGAGAGACCTGTAAAAATGCTAAGTACAAGGATTCGAGGGGAGAGTCTACGTCTAAGTGGGCCTGCATAGTAGCGGCCAAGTGGGAATCTCGGAGCCGGGTCTGGAGGAGGCGTCCTGACTCACATGACAGTGGATCGGACCTAAGGGTATAAGCGAAGCAGGGTACGTTGACTGAGAGGATCGTCTTGGGTTTCTCTTCCTTGTCAAGGACAGAGGGCCAAGGGAGTGGGGTAGTGTTCCACCCGGGGGTGGCTTCAGTGCTGAGACAATCGTCCGCGAGGACCATAGGGGGGTGGATAGTAGGAATGGAAAGTTCCTGAGCGAGCAGGGAAGAGTCGTCGACTCCCTCGAGGGAGGGGAGAGCGGAGTTGGTAAAAGTAACAGAGGATTCGGTGAGGGAAGATTTGGTGGACGGGGAGTAAGACATGCTGCTAATAGAAGATGGTGTAGTAGAGCTCGGTTGGTGATTCTCACAAAGAGACCAGCGCGTAGAGTTCTAAGGAGGGAAGACCTTGGGGTGAAGCTTCTTATAGCTTCGAAGGATTGCTTGGGCATGTTTGAACTCCCGTTCTGGGAGCCAGGAGTCATCGGAGGCGGAAAAGCCGTGCCAGCGGACGAGAAACTGTCGATTGACAGTGGAACCCCGGTGTTGTATGATCTTTTCAATTTCGTATTGCTCTTCACCATCGATAAGATCAGGTGGGGGCGATGGGAAGTTGGGGCCATGCATGGAGTTTTCTTTGTAAGGGGTGAGGAGTGAGGCGTGGAAGACCGGATGTATTCTCCACGTCTTGGGGAGGCGGAGCTGATACGTGATCGGAGACAGTACCTTTACTATGGTAAAGGGTTCTTCACGTTTTGGGGCAAATTTCGGGTGAGTCAAGTTCCGTTTCAAATTTCTGGCCTCGAGCCAGATCTGATTGCCTTTTTCAAAGGGGGTGAAATTCTTCTTGTTCCAAGAAGCCATGACTTGCCTAGCTAGTTCATGCACAGCCAGGGCTTCTTGGCGGGCAGCGGTGAGTTCCTTGATATGATCTTCCACGGCGGGGAGATCCGTGAGTGGGAGGACGGTGGGGACTGGAGTAGGTTCATATCCCATCATTAGGTAAAACAGGGATTTACTGGTGACGGAATGAGGTCGGTGATTGTGAGCGAATTCGGTGTGGATCAGCTGATCGGCCCATGTAGTCGGGTTATTCCCCGCAAAGATCCGTAAGTAGGTTTCGAGTTCTTGATTGATCCGCTCGGTTTCCCCATCAGTCTGAGGGTGATACACAGTGGATAACACAAGGGAACATCCGAGAAGCCTACTGAGTTCTTTTGCGAAGCGAGAAGCAAACTGGGGGCCTTGATCGGAGATGATCTTCTCATAGAGGCCAAATCTGGAGTACACCTTTTTGAAATAGAGGACGGCAACATCCTCCGCCATGGCCATTTTAGTGGTGGGGCAGAAAATAGCCCCCTTCGAAGATGCGTAGTCGGCCCAGACTATTACAGCCATGAAACCGTGGGACTCGGGGAGATCCGTGATCATGTCACAGGAGATCTGCTGGAAGGGGCGGGTGGTGGTGGACTTGTTGGGGGTGAGCGGGGGGGTCGTGGGGTGAGTGTTGACCTTGTGCTGTTGGCAAAGGGCACAGCCCTCGACATACTTGCGAACGTACTGGGCCAAACCAGGCCACCAGAACTCGCTCGCAACGAGTTGTCGAGTCTTAAGAAAGCCCAGATGACCAGTGGACTCGTGGTCATGACAGTGTTGCAGGATGGACTTATGCAGCCCGTTGACTGGGGGAATGTAGACGCGTCCTTGATACGTGAGGACGTCGTCGTGTAGTTGCCAGTCGCTGAGGCGGGAGCGGAAGGCGGGGGGAATAGAGCCATCGAAGGCTTGGAGAGTCTGGAGGTACAAGGGGTCGTCCTTCGACATAGTCTTAATGTGGTTCCGGAGGGCGGAATCAATGATGCGGACGAAGATGGAATCCAGGAGGAGGACGGTCTGAGTGTTGTCCAGTGTGTGGGCGAGGAAATCCGGACGGTGGGACAAGGCGTCTGGACCGGCAAGGAGGGATCCGGGGATGTGGATCATCTTGTAGTCGAAGTCCGCAAGGTCTAATAACCAGCGGGCTTGTCGACGGTTAAGGTTCTGGGGGGCACGGAAGTAAGTGAGGTTCTTGTGGTCGGTGAAGACCTGAACCGGCGTGGATGAACTGTGGAGCAGGTGATGCCAAGCCTTCAGGGCGCGTATGATGGTGAGGAGTTCGCGATTGTGGATGTCGTAGTTCCATTCTGCAGGGGAGAACGACTGCGAGAGGTAGGAACAAGGGTGCCAGGCACCATTTTTGTCTGTCTGGAGTAGGATGCCACCCGTGGCCATGCCAGAGGCGTCGGTCGCGATGGCAAACGGTGCGCTGGGGTCGGGAAGTTGGAGGACAGGCTTAGATAAGAAGAGTTCCTTGAGGCGGAGGAACGCGGCGTCTTGTGATGGGCCCCAGCACCAGGGCTGGGTTTTCTTTGTGAGATCAATGAGGGGGCGAGCGATGGAGGAATAGTCTGGGATGAATTGCCTGTAGTAATTGGCAAATCTGAGGAAGGACCGGACTTCCTTGACAGAGGTCGGGGTGGGCCACGAGGTGATGCCGTCGAGTTTGACGGGGTCCATGGCGAGCTTCCCTGGGGAGAGGATCATACCGAGGTAGTCCACTTGGTCCGTGGCGAAGGAGCACTTGGACAGACGGAGATGGAGGTCGAGTTCCTCCATCCATTGGAGAACTCGCTTAGTTCGTTCCATGTGAACCTGTTCATCGGGTGAGAAGATAAGGAGGTTGTCCATATAGATGACGAGCCATCCTTCAGAGATCATGTCCCGGAATGAATCGTTCATGAAGCATTGGAACGTAGCGGGGGAATTTGTCATGCCAAAGAACATGACCATTGGTTCAAAGAGGCCCTTGTGAGTAAGGAAGGCGCCTTTCCATTGATGTCCTTCTTTGATCCGGATGTTATTATAGCCCCATCGGACATCGAACTTGGTGAAGACCTTGGCGTCTTGCACCTTGTTGATGAGATCTTCTATCCGGGGTAGGGGGTACGCGTCTCGGATGGTCTGGTCATTGAGCTTTCTGTAGTCCATGCAAGGGCGAAGCTTTGGATTGCCGTTGGCGTCGAGTTCTTTCTTCTGGACGAAGAAGAAAGGGGACACTTGGGGGGAGTTCAAGGGGCGGATGGCACCAGACCGGAGGTTCTCTTCTAAGAAGGCTTCGGTGGCTTCGTGTTCTCATGGCGATAGCAGATATAGCTTGCCGATCTTGGGTTTGAAGCCTTCTTTGAGGTTGATCTCGTGGTTGTAAGTCCGTTCCGGTGGGAGTTGTCCGATTGGTTGTTCTTCGAATACCTTTCGGAACTGCTCGTACTCCGCTGGGAGGGTGACTTCAGGTTTCTTGTTGAATTCCGCTTGTGCCAGTTGCATTGCGGAGGTGATCTTGGCGATGACTGGAGATCCGAGGGGGTAGAATCGCGATCCACACCATTGGATTTGGCTGATTCTATAGTGGTCGTGAGCTCTCTGGCAGAACTCGTTCTCCGATTCTTCATCAAGATATTCATAGAGTCGAGCGTGGTCGACGCAGTTGACCTTGACTTGGCGTGGTGGGGTCCAGTCGAAACTGGGTCTCTTGAATCGGTCGCTATGTTCAGAGGTAGCGACGTTGTGTTCTTGGAAAAGGGTTTTGGATTGGTCGCAGGACTCGGGGATGTCGATTGTCTGTTTGGACCAGTCGATCTTCGGGTTGGTGGAACGCAACCAGGGGAGTCCGAAGATAACGTTCTCGCTTCCACAGGACATGACGTGGAAGAGAACTTTCTGGGTAATTCCTCCAGTGTTGGCATAGAGGGTACAGGTGAATCGGATGGCTCCGTGGGAGTTGGTGGATTGGTCGATGTTCTGGACAGGGATAGGTTTTGGTAGTCGGGTGGTGGGGATTTTGTGCTTTCGCACAAAACCCCAGTCGATGCAGGAGATGTCGGCGCCACTATCAATGAGGGCACGGGTGTCAACGGCTTGGAGAGAGTGCACAGGTACGATGAGCTGAACTGGGATCTGCATGGATTTGCGAGTCTCAGATACTAGTACATTAGCACATTTAGGAGGAGTCCGCGTTGACGGGGTCCTCCGTTCTAAAAATCCTTGCGGGAGAAGGAGATTCTAGCTACTGACTTGACTTCGTCATCATTGTCTTCGCAGTCAGCTAGCTCAGGGACATCATCCTTCTTCACCTTGCGAGCTTTCTTGGGGTTCTTGGGTGAGTCGTAGACCTTGCACTCCTTTGCCATGTGGCCGATCTGGCGGCATCGGAGGCAGCGGCCTTCCTTGAGACATTTCTGTCTTTCGGCTTCAGTGAGCTTGGGGGGAAGTCGGACGGCGTTGACATCCATAGCATCGGGGTCCTTTTCTTCCTTCTTGGAGTGAGTCGGTACGTAAGTAGTACTTGACTTCTTGTGTTGCTGAGCGATTCCGTGAGCGCGGCGGCGGTGAGAGTCAAAGAGGGCCACCTTTTTGTACCAGTCAGCGACCTTAGTGGGGGGTTTCTCCATTCGGAGAACGTCAAACATCAGTTCCTCAGGTATACCCGCAGAGTAATAAGAGACTAAAACCGACTCATCGGTTACTCCTGCGACGGATACTTTGGACCTGAACTGGGCAGTGTAGTTAGCCAAAGAAGGGGAAAACTCGCCCTTCTTTCCGGGGATCATTCGCTTGGTGGCTAGCCAAGTGAGCGCGTTGGTAACCGATTCTGAGTGGGAGAAAACGGCTTCAAAGTCGGAGACAAAGTCGGACCACTTCCCGAGAGAGAAGCCTCCGCCTGAGATCTTGGATTCTTGGAAGGTATCAGCCCATGTGGATGCCGTACCTTTCTTCATGAAGGAGAGTGCATAGGCGATGCGCCTAGCATCGTCGTTGTAAATCTCTGCGTTGATCGAGAGGTACAGTTGTACCGAGCGAAGCCAAGGCTTTGCTTTCGTGAGGTTTCTGTCGAAGTCCTCGGGGACTCCGAGACGGATTTCCGTGGGCTTGGTTCCCATGACGGAAGTCTGGGGCTGAGGGGCTGGGGGTGCCGTAACTGGGAAAATGTGACCGCTTTGAGCAATCGGTGTCGGTGACGGCGGTGTGGGGCTACGGGGGATAACTGTGCCAGCTGAGAGCTGGTGGGACAGTAGTCTAGAGAGTTCTTGTGATTCTGCTTCCTCTGTGGGGGAGCGTAGGTCGAGGTCTAGGTCAGGGTTATCAGAACCCTCAGTAGGTGCTTCTGAGTCCGATGTTTCTGAGGCTGAGGACTCGTGGTCCGGGGATTCTGTGGCTCTCCATGAGGTGGAGATCGGTGGCGGTCGGGCTGAGGAGGAGGGCCTACTCGATGGTAGCCGCGACGTGGTAAGCTAGAGCTTTTGTTACGCATGGCCTGGGTAGGGTCGAGCATAGACTCAAGGGAATTTCTAAGACCAAGGGAGTACCAGCGTTCTAGACGCTACGGTACGACTAAGAGCCTTCGGGCGAGGTATCTGCTCACGAAGAGCACGCTCAGCGTCGAAGGGTTTGATGAGTTCTAGGACTTATCCCGGTCTTGTTACGCTTGGCCCGGGTAGGGTCGAGCGTAGACTCAAAGGGGTTCTGGGACTATGAGAGTACCAGCGTTCTTGACGCTACGGTACGACTAAGAACCTTCGGGCGAGGTATCTGCTCA
>JBBPSV010001125.1:0-10956 GCA_038093795.1 Retiboletus fuscus
CTATATCTCCACAGCCACTGGACCAAATCACATGACCCAGGGGGCAATGTTGTAGCCAAGAGTATGTAGTTTATTTGTTCCCACCAAAGCGAAGTGAAATTCCCACATGTGATTGCAGGGCACTGTGTGCCCTGGTTTGGGGTTAGGCATTGCAATGTTTTTGTTGCCCACTGTACAGATCTGCTCTCCATTCCCTTTATCTCACCACACTCCAGGTGGCATGTCTCTCCTCAGTCATGTGGAACCCCTCCACTGATGCCCACACTGCCTTCTGGGACCATACCATCTCCCATATCCAAATGGAAATGGAGACCAACCTCATCCTTGCATTCTACCAACTCAGAATGCTCGAGTTCATGCAGGACTTGGACCATTACCTCCAAGACCTTGCCCACTATACCCATCTCGGGTCCACCTCGGTGTCCACCCCCTCGGTGTCCTCCACTCCCCTCAATTTGGAGGAACTTGACATTGTTGAGTGGATTGAAGCCTGTTGGACCAGAAACTTCGGCAATACCCCCCTTTTGTTCTCCCACCCTCACTTTCACGAGGCCTGCTTCCAATGCCACCACCTTGGTCACCAGCATGTCCAGTGTGGGGCGTACCAATGCCTGATTTGCCTCTGTTTCCATCCTGGCCACAGTCAGCGACAGTGCCCTCTGTGCTGTGCTCCTCCACCGCCCTTGCCCTCTACCTCTCCCACATCCTCTCACTTGTCACATCCCTCCTCGCCCCACCACTCGTATCACAGACCCTGCCACTCCCACAGCACTCGGTGCATGGTCCCCAGCTGCCCTCACCACCGCTCCCACTCTCCTGACTTGGACACAGGCATGGACAATGATATCTGGGACAACATGGCCTTCGCCAATGTGACTGGCTCCCCTACCATAGGAGCTTGTGACTTGTAAATGTCTGCAATGGTGTCTTGACCCTCGTGGGGGGGTAATGTTACATTTCTTTCCCTTTTCGTCCCTTGTTACACTTCAACCTATGCCTCACACCTTCGCCTTGTAACCACTTGTCTCGCTGTTTGAGCCCCACTTGACAATACCTTTTACCATTGTATTACTCATATGTGTTCCACAACGTTCCATTGACTTCCATGCCATGTCTATGCTGACTCACACTTGTTCTTCAACATTCTTTCATATTCTTTTCGCTTATCAATGCTTGGCTTGGCTTGCCTATTTAAACTGTAGCACTCCAACCTGTAACACTAAGCTTGATCTTCTCAATACTATGAGTTACTGTGGACTTTACATGATCCCAGTCTCTGTCCTCGACCACCCTTCACTTCCACAGCAGGGTAGCCTTCTAGTAGCCCCACAGCTAGAAGTTCTCAATGTCATCCAAGCTTCCGACATCCTTAGTCTGCTTGACTCCTTGAGATCATGCCTAGCCTACAGCAAAGCGTAACACTTTCATCCTAGATTCATAATCTAATTGAAACATACTGGAGCATTGCGGCGATCTGACCTGGCCAGAATGGGGCCAAACATCCAAGTCTGTGTCTCACATCAAGCTTTTGTTCTAGGTCCATAATCTAATTGAAATGTACTCAGGCATTGCGGCGATCTGACCTGGCCAGAATGGGGCCAAACATCTAAGTCTGTGCCTCATGTCAAGCTTTCATTCTAGGCCTGCAATCTAGTTGAAATGTACTCAGGCAAGACTGCTGCTTTGGTGATCTGGAGCTGTTACGACTTGACCTGGTCCCGTTTATTTCTTTCGTTTCTTCGTTAACTTAGTCTCAGCAGATCGCTATCCACTTCATCTGGCGCTACCCAGACCCCTGTCATATGGCATGTAGGTTGTTATCCCACGGACCACATCATACTTTTCATTTCTGACTAATGACTCTGCTGTCATTGTCACCTTGGGTCGTTCTGACCACTTCTTCGTTTCATGATAATCTTTGATGAACAGCTGTCTCTGATTGACACTGATTGACAGATCCACAGCAGACATGACTCACTTTGACTCCTTCCAAGTCCTTATGCTTCCCTGAGTCATGTCTCTTTTGTTTCCTCATTCACCCGCTTGTTCCATAGAGTTCCATGACCTTCTATGGCCCAAGTATATAAAACAGTAGTCTTTACGCTTGTACTCCTTAAGCTAGAGCTACTCAATCCTACCTTTGAGATAACTCCTACGCTTGATCTCCCAAGACCAGGATAAGACTCGTCCTCCTCGGACTCATTGTATCTTTCAATGCTGAGCGTGCTCTTCATGAGCAGATACCTTGCCCGAAGGTCTTAGTCATACTGTAGCATCAAGAACGCTGGTACTCCCTCGTCCCAGACCTTACCCTTGAGTCTATGCTCGACCCTACCTGGGCCAAGCATAACAAAAGCTCTAGCTTACCATGTTGTGGCTACCATTGAGTAGGCCCTCCTCCTCAGCCTGACCACCACCGATCTCCACCTCGTAGAGAGCCACAGAACAGCAACCCACTGAATCCTCAGAATCATCGGACTCAGAAGCCTCTACAGAAGGATCCAATAACCCCGACCTCAACCTTGATCTACGCTCTCCCTCTGCAGAAGCAGAATCATAGGAACTCTCTAGATTACTGTCTCACCAGCTTTCAGCAGGAGCAGTTATTCCTCATAGCCCCACCCCACCATCACCAACCCTGATTGCCCAAAGTGGTCATATATTCCCAGCCACAGCACCACCCGCCCCCCAGCCCCAGACTCCCACTATGGGAACCAAGCCCACGGAAATCCATCTCGGAGTCCCAGAAGACTTTGATGGAAACCTCATGAGAGCGAAGCCTTGGCTACGTTTGGTACAATTGTACCTATCCATCAATGCAGAAATTTACAACAATGATGCTAGGCAGATCGCCTATGCACTCTCCTTCATGAAGAAAGGTATGGCAGCTACTTGGGCTGATACCTTCAGAGAATCCAAGATCTCAGGCAGAGGCTTCTCCCTTGGAAAGTGGTCTGACTTCATCAACAAGTTCGAAGGAGTTTTCTCCCATTCAGAATTGGTTACCAACATGCTCACTTGGCTTGCCACCAAGCGAATGATCCCAGGAAAGAAGGGCGAGTTTTCCCCCTCTTTGACTAATTACACCACCCAGTTTAGGTCCAAGGTGTCCGCCACGGGAGTAACCGACGATTTGGTTCTAGTCTCCTATTACTCTGTGGGTATACCTGAAGATCTGATGTTCGATGTTCTCCGGATGGAGAAACCCCCTACTAAGGTCGCTGATTGGTACAAGAAGGTGGCTCTCTTTGATTCCCACTGCTGACAGGCCTGTGGGATTGCCCAGCAACACAAGAAACCTGGCACTCCGTATGTGCCAACTTACTCCAAGAAAGAAGACAGGGACCCCGATGCCATGGACATAGACGTGGTTTGTCTTCCCTCCAAGCTCACAGAAGCTGAAAGGCAGAAGTGTTTCAAGGAAGGCCGTTGCCTCCAATGCCCCCAGACTGGCCATATGGCAAAGGAGTGCAAGGCCTATGACTCTTCAAAGAACCCCAAGAAAACCTGAAAGGTTAAGAAAGACGATGTTCCTGAGCTGGCTGACTGCAAAGACGATGACAAAGCCAAGTCAGTAGCTAGGATCTCTTTCTCCAGAAAGGATTTTTAGAATGGAGGATCCCGTTGTAGAGATCTGGGGATCTCTGTTCTCATATAGGAGCATATCCGATGACTATCCGAGTCCATCCAAGTCAATCCAAGTCTGTCCAAGTCAATCCAGTCCGCATTGTCTTAGTCTGGTCCATGTCGGTTTCGTTTTACCACTTCGTAGTTATTTCAATATATCCTTTTCGGTCTCGGACACATGTCACTGTCATCGTTACACATTATCTTGTATTCCCTCTGCTTTTTAGAGTTTGTACTTGTCGTTTAATCAACCCTTCACAGTCTGGGATATGCCCAGACTATAAAGTCTTGTACATCCCATTTGAAATACATCTTCCGTTTTCCTCGCATGTATCTTCCACACTGCACGTCCATCCATCCGCATGTCCCCATCATCTTTGCCATCACCGACCGCCTTTTGTCTTGGACTAATGAGTCTGGACTATTGCACATACCTCCGGACTACTGATTCTCGGTCTGGATTACCTTTGGACCCTCTCCTTCTTCCTCGGACCACCTTCCATCCGGCATACCACCTTCGCCTTTGGACCTCCTTATAGGGACGAACGAACATACCCTTCACACATATAGGAGAGTTATCCCAAACTTTCCATTGTTTCTACAGCGCAGGTGTCAACGGCTTTCAGGGTGTGCACAGGTACGATGAGCTGAACTGGGATTTGCATGGATTTGCGAGTCTCAGATACTAGTACATTGGCACATCTAGGAGGAGTCCGCGTTGACGGTGTAGAAACAACGGAAAGTTTGGGATAACTCTCCTATATGTGTGAAGGGTACGTTCGTTTGTCCCTATAAGGAGGTCCAAAGGCGGAGGTGGTATGCCGGATGGAAGGTGGTCCGAGGAAGAAGGAGAGGGTCCAAAGGTAATCCAGACCGAGAATCAGTAGTCCAGAGGTATGTGCAATAGTCCAGACTCATTAGTCCAAGACAAAAGGCGGTCGGTGACGGCAAAGATGATGGGGACATGTGGATGGATGGACGTGTGGTGCGGAAGATACATGCAAGGAAAACAGAAGATGTATTTCAAACGGGATGTACAAGACTTTATAGTCTGGGCATATCCCAGACTGTGAAGGGTTGATGAAACGACAAGTACAAACTCTAAAAAGCAGAGGGAATACAAGATAATGTGTAACGATGACAGTGACATGTGTCCGAGACCGAAAAGGATATATCGAAATGACTATGAAGTGGTAAAACGAAACCGACACAGACCGGACTAAGACAATGCAGACCAGATTGACTTGGACAGACTCAGATTGACTTGGATGGACTTGGATAGTTGTCGGATATGCTCCTATATGAGAACAGAGATCCCCAGATCTCTACAGCACCCTGATTGACAGTGGTGCTGACATTTCCTGCATAGACTGGGACTTTGTGCGGAAACACAAACTCCCTATCACTCGACTACTGAAACCCATCCCAGTTCAGAATGTCAACCAATCTAGCAACTCCCACGGAGCCATCTGATTCACTTGCACCCTCTATGCTAACACTGGAGGAATCATGCAAAAAGTCCTCTTCCACGTCATGTCTTGTGGAAGTGAGGACGTCATCCTCAGACTCCCCTGGCTCCACTCCACCAACCCGAAGATTGACTGGTTCAAACAAATGATCGATATTCCAGAGTCCTATGATCAATCCAAAGTTCTTTTTCAGGAACACAACATCACGACATCAAAGCACAGCGACCAATTCAAGAGACCCAGTTTCGATTGGACCCCCCCATGCCAAGTCAAGGTTAACTGTGTTGACCACGCTCGACTCTACAAATATCTTGATGAGGAATCAGAGAGTGAGTTCTGCCAGAGAGCTCACGACCATTATTGTATAGGATGGATCCAATGGTGTGGATCACAGTTCTACCCCCTAGGCTCTCCGGTTATCACCAAAATCACCTCCGCCATGCAACTTGCACAAGCTGAGTTCAACAAGAAACCTGAAGTCACCCTCCCAGCAGAGTATGAGCAGTTCCAAAAGGTGTTTGAAGAACGACCAATCGGACAACTCCCACTGGAATGGACTTACGACCATGAGATTAACCTCAAAGAAGGCTTCAAACCCAAGATAGGCAAACTGTACCCACTATCCCCATGGGAACATGACGCCACCAAAGCCTTCCTAGAAGAGAACCTCCAGTCCAGTACCATCTGTCCCTCGAATTCACCCCAAGCATCCCCTTTCTTCTTCATACAGAAGAAGGAACTCGACTCTTCCGGCAATCCCAAGCTCCAACCATGTATGGACTATCGGAAGCTCAATGACCAGACCATCCAAGATGCATACCCCCTACCTCAGATCGATGACCTTATCAACAAGGTGCAAGATGCGAAAGTCTTCACCAAGTTCAACGTCTGCTGGGGATACAACAATGTCTGGATTAAAGAAGGACACCAATGGAAAGGTGCCTTTCTCACTCACAAGGGCCTCTTTGAACCCATGGTCATGTTCTTCAGAATGACCAACTCCCCTGCCACGTTTCAATGATTCATGAATGACTCGTTCCGAGACATGATCTCCAAGGGATGGCTCATCATATACATGGACGACCTCCTTATCTTTTCCCCTGACGAGCAGCTCCACACTGAATGGACTAAGAGGGTCCTTCAACGGATGGAAGAGCTCGACCTCCACCTCCGCCTGTCCAAATGTTCCTTTGCCATGGAACAAGTGGATTACCTTAGCATGATCCTCTCCCCTGGTAAACTCGCTATGGACCCTGTCAAACTTGATGGAATCACCTCATGGCCTGCCCCAACCTCAGTCAAAGAAGTCCGGTCTTTCCTTGGATTTGCCAATTACTATCGGCAGTTCATCCTGGACTACTCCACCATCACTCACCCCCTTATTGACCTCACCAAGAAAACCCAACCTTGGCACTGGGATTCATTGCAAGAAACTGCATTTCTTTGTTTAAAGGAACTCTTCCTCTCCAAACCCATGCTCTGCCTCCCAGACCCCGCTGCACCATTCGCCATCGCGACCAATGCCTCTGGCATGGCCACGGGTGGTATCCTTTTACAGACCGATGAGAATGGTGCCTGGCACCCTTGCTCATACCTATCCCAGTCGTTCTCCCCAGCAGAACGAAACTACAACATCCACAACCGCGAACTTCTTGTGATCACCCGTGCCTTGAAGTCTTGGCGCCATCTCCTGCATGGTTCCTCCACTCCCATTCAGGTCTTCATGGATCATAAGAATCTTACGTACTTCTGGGCCCCACAGAATCTCAATCGCCAACAAGCCCGCTGGTTACTAGACCTCATGGACTTTGACTACAAAATGATCCATGTCCCCGGATCCCTTCTCACTGGCCCAGATGTCCTGTCCCGTCGCCCAGACTTCCTTGCCCATGCACCGGACAACACCCAGACTGTTCTCCTACCGGACTCCATCTTTGTCTGGCTCATCGATTCCACACTCTGGGATCACATCAAGACTACATCAAAGGACAACCCCCTATTTCTCCAAACGCTTCAAGCCTTTGATAGCTCTATTCCCCCTGCCTTCCACTCCCGCCTTAGTGATTGGCAACTCCATGAAGGCATGCTGACCTACCAAGGCCATGTCTATATTCCCCCTGTCACCGGACTGCAGAAGTCCATCCTCCAATGGTGTCATGACAATGAGTCTGCCGGTCACCCCAGTTTCCTTAAGACTCGACAGCTCCTTGCAAGCAAGTTCTGGTGGCCTGGTTTGGCCCAGTATGTTCACAAGTATGTTGAGGGCTGCGCCCTTTGCCAGCAGCACAAGGTCAACACCCACCCCACGACCCCTCCGCTCATGCCCAACAGGTCCACTGCCACCTGCCCCTTTCAACAGATTTCCTGCAATATGATCACGGATCTTCCTGAATCCAACAGTTTCATGGCTGTAATAGTCTGGGCCGGCTTTGCATCTTTGAAGGGGGCTATTTTCTGCCCTACCACTAAAACGGCCACAATGGAGGACATCGCCATCCTCTATTTTAAAAAGGTTTACCCCAGATTCGGTCTCTATGAGAAGATCATCTCAGATCAAGGCCCTCAATTTGCTTCTCACTTCACAAAAGAACTTGGTAGGCTTCTCAGATGTTCCCTTGCGTTATCCACTGCATATCACCCTCAGACTGATGGGGAAACCGAGCAGATCAATCAGGAACTTGAAACCTACATGCAGATCTTTGCAGGGAACAATCCCACCACGTGGGCTGATTGGCTGATTCACGCTGAATTTGCTCACAATCACCACCCTCATTCCATCACTGGCAAATCCCCATTTTACCTAATGATGGGATATGAACCCACTCCAGTCCCCACCGTCCTCCCCCTCATGGACCTTCCCGCCATGGAAGATCGCATCAAGGAACTCACCACTGCCTGCCAAGAAGCCCTTGCTGCACACAAACTAGCTAGGCAAGTCATGGCTTCTCAGAATAAGAAGAATTTCACTCCATTCGAGAAAGGTGATCAAGTCTGGCTCGAAGCCAGAAATTTGAAATGCAACCTTACTCACCTGAAATTCGCCCTGAAACATGAAGGACCTTTTACCATTACCAAGGTACTGTCTCCGATCATGTATCAACTCTGCCTCCCCAAGACGTGGAAAATACATCCGGTATTCCACGCATCACTTCTCACTCCCTACAAGGAGAACTCCATACACGGCCCCAATTTTCCATCACCCCCACCTGACCTTATCGATGGAGAAGAGCAGTACAAAATTGAAAAGATCGTACAACACCAGGGCCCCGCTGTCAACTGCCAGTTCCTAGTCCGCTGGCATGGCTTCACTGCCACCGATGATACCTGGCTCCCTGAACGGGAGTTTAAACATGCGCAAGCAGTCCTCCGGAGCTGTAAGAAGCTCCACCCCAAGGTCTTCCCTCCTTAGAACTCTACGCGCTGGTCTCTACATGAGCATCACCAACCAAGTCCTACCAACCATCGATACTTTGCAGCATGTCTTACTCCCCATCCACCAAGTCTTCCCTCACCGAGTCCTCCTTCGCCAACTCTGCTCTTCCTCCACTCAAGGGAGTCGACGAATCTTCCCCCCTTGCCCAGGAACTTTCGGTTCTGACCATTCACCCTCCTATGATGCTTGCTGACGAGTGTTTCAGCAACACTGCCACTCCCAGCTGGAACACAGCTCCCCTCCCTTGGCCCTCTGTCCTCAAAGAGGAAGAGAAACCCAAGACCATTCTCTCAGTCAATGTACCCTGCTTCACATACACCCTTCGGTCTAACCCACTGTCATGCAAGTCAGGACACCTCCTTCAAACCCGTCTCCGAGACTTCTGCCTGGCCACCACCATGCAGGCCCATCTAGATGTAGATTCTCCCCTCAAATCTTTGTATTTAGCCTTTTTACAGGTCTCGCGTCTCAACCCCATCGCCTCGTTTACCTCCACCAATGCCCAGTCGGAGTTTTTCTCTACTCAGCTCTGCCTTGTTGCCCGCCATATTTGTTCTTACCTCCTATCGGCCATGCACCAGCTAGACATGCTGGATTTCATTGCTGACATTGAACGCTACTCCCAGGACCTTGCCAAGGCTGGTCTCCCAGCTCCCCCCGTTCAACCCGCTCTCCCCATTGAAACCATCCTCATCCCCTTGCTGGCTGAGCCTGTCACTCTGACGCCATCTGTGTCATCCTCCCCACTATCTCCTAGCGAGGTAAACCTCATCAATCGCCTTGAGCAGGTTCATCTAATGAATGAAGGTGAGATCAGCCTCACACCTAATCATCCTATGTACAACATGTCCTGCTTTCATTGTCACCGCCTTGGACACTGGCGCATTGACTGCCCAGATTACAAGTGCCCATTCTGTCTCTGCATGTGCCCAGGACATATCCAGAACCAGTGCCCTCTCTGTTGTCATCCCCATCCCGCCACCCTGTCCTCATCCTCATCTCATTCCTCTAGTTCCTCCCGCTTGTCATGACGGTCACACTGTCCACAACCTCGCCTGCTCGCGTCCCGAATTCAGGATGAGCCGGAGCTTGATTTTACAGATGACGTGTGGGATGACACAGCCTACGCCAATGTAACTGGTTCCCCCAATGGGGGCTACATCGACCTTTAGCAATCCTCAAGTGGCATTGAGGAGCATAAGAGGGGGATAATGTTACGACTTGACCTGGTCCCATTTATTTCTTTCGTTTCTTTGTTAACTTAGTCTCAGTGGATTGCTATCTGCTTTGTCTGGTGCTACCCAGACCCCTGTCATACGGTATGTAGGTTGTTATCCCACAGACTGCATCATACTTTTCATTTCCAACTAATGACTCCACTGTCATTGTCACCTTGGGTCGTTCCGACCACTTCTTCATTTCATGATAATCTTTGATGAACAGCTGTCTCTGATTGACACTGATCAACAGATCCGCAGTGGACATGACTCACTTTGACTCCTTCCGAGTCCTTATGCTTCCCCGAGTCATGTCTCTTTTGTTTCCTCATTCACCCAATTGTTCCATAGAGTTCCATGACCTTCTATGGCCCAAGTATATAAAACAGTAGTCTTTACGCTTGTACTCCTTAAGCTAGAGCTACTCAATCCTACCTTTGAGATAACTCCTACGCTTGATCTCCCAAGACCAGGATAAGACTCGTCCTCCTCGGACTCATTGTATCTTTCAATGCTGAGCGTGCTCTTCATGAGCAGATACCTTGCCCGAAGGTCTTAGTCATACTGTAGCATCAAGAACGCTGGTACTCCCTCGTCCCAGACCTTACCCTTGAGTCTACGCTCAACCCTACCTGGGCCAAGCATAACAGGAGCAACACTCAGCAAGGCAGAGGTGTTCACCACATGTCTCCCTTGTTGCCACATGAGATACTAATGCAAGCTTTCATTCTAGGATCATCACCCAATTGAAATGTACTTAGGACAGGCAGACCCTCAAACTAAGCGAAAGGTGTTCTCCACATGGTTTCCTTGTGGCCCTGCGAGATACTCACACAAGCTTAGTGCTAGGACCTTGAGCCAATTCAAATGTATGTTGTCTCTGTTATTTGCACGCTTGCGAATTTACCAAGCACTGCAGTTTAGCCATGTGATGGATACTCAGGGTCACAAACCACTTAAATCCCAGCCAGAGACTTAAAGGTAGCTGGTCGAGCTCAGTTTTCTACCATTGTTGGTGATCATGTCTGCTGTGGACCACGTTTCTACAGTAGAACAACCCAACAGGTCAAGTGTCGACCAACAGGGCACAAACAGGTGAGCTGACTTGCATGAGACACAGATAAGTGCTGACTATTGGATATGAGTCCAAGTTTCTGGCATTGCCGTGGTAGAGTCATCAGACGCTTGGTGATGCTCACTAACAATATAG
>JBBPSV010001126.1:0-10952 GCA_038093795.1 Retiboletus fuscus
CCTTTTTGCAGTTGCGCAACTGGACTTTAAAACACTAGCTGTTCCTTTTCTTTATATATAAATCTTGTAGATACACATGTATTCTTCAGTCCGAATATCAACTTAGATTATTCACCTCTGATCCATTCTCTGAACCCTCTTGCCTTGACATTGTTTATGACGTTAAGAATCCACTCCAAACTTTGACCCTCTGAAATACTGGGACCCGAGACCATGGCAAGGGTGCAGTGCTCCAACCCAAGTCACTGAAGCCAAGTCCCTTCAAGTCTGAAATCTCAGACTTCCAAATTAGGAAGTCCAGACCTAGATTGGTCTTTGGAGGAAGCTCAGACCAGTCTATTGTTACGCTTGGCCTGGGTAGGGTCAAGCGTAGACTCAAAGATGAGGACTAAGGCTAAGGAGCACCAGTGTTTGTGATGCTATGGTGCAACGAGGACCTTTGGGTGAGGTATCTGCTCACAAAGAGCATGCTCAGCATTGAAGGGATCAGTGAGTCCGAGGAGGACAAGTCTTATCCTGGTCTTGGGAGATCGAGCATAGGAGTTATCTCAAGAATATGATTGAGTAGCTCTAGCTTAGGGAATACATGCATAGAGACTACAGTTTATATAGGTAGGCCATAGAAGGTCATGGAACCCGGTGGAATGACCAGGAAAATGTGGGAGCAAGGGAGATATGACTCAAGAAATGGAGGGGCTCAGGACGAGCGAAAGGTGAGTCATATCTGCTGCAGATCTGTCAATCAGTGTCGATCAGAAGCAGCTGCGGATCCAAGATTATCATGAAACAGAGAAGTGGCTGGAATGGCCTGAAGTGACAATGACAGTGGGGTCATTAGTCGGAAATGAAATAGAAGGTATGGTCCATGAGATATCGGTCTACGTGCTGTGAGATAGGGGTCTGGGTAATGTCAGATGAAGCAGATAGCGATCCGCTGAGACTAGGAAAAAGGAAAAGAAATAAACAGGGCCAAGTCAAGTTGTAACATTACCCCCCTCTTACGCTCCTCAATACCACTTGAGGATAACTAAAGGTCGATGTAGCCCCCGTTGGGGGAACTGGCGACGTTGGCATAGGCTGTGTCGTCCCACATGTTGTCTGTATAGTCAACTTCTGGCTCATCCTGAATTTGGGATGCAAGTGGGCAAGATCATGGACGGTGTGACCTTCGCGATGAACAGGATGAGTTGGAGGACAGAGATGAGGACGAGGATGGAGTGGCGGGGCAGGGATGACGATGGAGTGGGCACTGGTTCTGGATATGTCCTGGCCGCATGCGGAGACAAAACAGGCACTTGTATTCTGGGCAGTTGATGCACCAGTGTCCAAGGCGGTGACAGTGAAAGCAGGACGCGTTGTATAGGGGATGGTCCGTTGACAGACTGATCTCTCCATCATTCATTAAATGTACCCTCTCGAGGTGGTCTATGAGGGAAATCTCGCTGGGGGATAGTGGGGAGGACAACGCAGAAGGCATTGGAGCGAGGGGCTTGGCCGGCGAGGGAACAAGGATGGTTTCGACGGGGAGGGTTGGTCAAACAGGGGGAGCTGGGAGACCAGCCTTTGCAAGGTCCTGGGAATATTGTTCGATGTCAGCAATGAAGTCCAGCATATCAAGCTGGTGCATGGCGGACAGGAGGTAGGAGCAGATGCGGCAGGCTACGAGACAGAGCTAGGTGGAGAAAAACTCTGACTGGGCATTGGCGGAGGTGAAAGAGGCTATGGGGTCGAGATGCGAGACCTGTAAAAATGCTAAGTATAGTGATTCTAAGGGAGAGTCTACATCTAGATGGGCCTGTATCATGGCGGCCAAGCGGGAATCTCAGAGGCAGGTCTGGAGAAGGTGTCCTGACTCGCATGACAGCAGGTCGGACTGAAGGGTGTAGGCAAAGCGAGGCACATTGATGGAAAGGATGGTCTTGGGCTTCTCTTTCTCTTCAAGGACAGAGGGCCAAGGGAGGGGGTCTGTGTTCCAGCTGGGAGTGGCCATGGTACTGGCACAGTCATCGGCAAGGACCATCAGAGGATGAATGGTGGGAACGGAGAGTTCCTGGGCAAGAGGAGAAGATTCATCAACTCCCTCAAGTGAGGGAAGAGCGGAGTCGATGAATGTGGACTCAGTGACAGAAGACTCGGTAAGGGAAGATTTGGTGGATGGGGAGTAGAACATGCTGTAACTATCTGAAGTGGGTAGAACTCGGTTGGTGATGCTCATGTAGAGACCAGTGTGTAGAGTTCTAAGGAGAGAAGACCTTGGGGTGAAGCTTCTTATAGCTTCGGAGGACTGCTTGGGCATGTTTGAACTCCCGTTCTGGGAGCCAGGTGTCATCGGTGGCCATGAAGCTGCTCCAGCGAATGAGGAACTGCTGGTGGACAGCAGAGCCCTAGTGTTGTATGATCTTTTCAATTTTGTACTGCTCTTCTCCATTGATAAGATCAGGCGGGGGTGATGGGAAGTTGGGGCCATGCACAAAGTTTTCCTTGTACGGGGTGAGGAGCAAGGCATGGAAGACCAGATGTATTTTCCATGTCTTGGGGAGGCAGAGTTGGTATGTGATTGGAGACAGTACCTTGGTAATGGTAAAGGGTCCTTCACATTTCAGTGCAAACTTTGGGTGAGTCAGGTTGCATTTCAAATTTCTGGCCTCAAGCCAGACCTGGTCACCTTTTTCAAATGGAGTGAAATTCTTCTTGTTTCTGGAAGCCATGACTTGCCTAGCTAGTTCGTGCGCAGCAAGGGCTTCTTGGTGCGCCGCAGTAAGTTCTTTGATGTGATCTTCCACAGTGGGAAGATCCATGAGGGGGAGTACGGTGGGCACCAGAGTAGGTTCATATCCCATCATTAGATAGAAAGGGGATTTGCCAGTGATGGAATGAGAGTGGTGATTGTGAGCAAATTCAGCATGGATCAGCCGATCGGCCCACATGGTTGGGTTGCTTCCCGCAAAGATCCATAGATAGGTCTCGAGTTCCTGATTGATCCGCTCAGTTTCCCCATCAGTCTGGGGGTGATACATAGTTGATAATGCAAGGGAACATCCAAGAAGCCTACTGAGTTCTTTTGTGAAGTGGGAAGCAAACTGTGGGCCTCGATCTGAGATGATCTTCTTGTAGAGGCTGAATCTGGGGTAAACCTTTTTGAAATACAGGACAGCAACGTCCTCTGCTGTGGCAGTTTTAGTGGTAGGGCAGAAAATAGCCCCCTTTGAAGATGCATAGTCAGCCCAGATTATAACAGCCGTGAAACCATTGGACTCGGGGAGATCCGTGATCATATTGCAGGAGATCTGCTGGAACGGGCGAGTGGCAGTGGACTTGTTGGGCATGAGTGGAGGGGTCATAGGATGAGTGTTGACCTTGTGCTGCTGGCATAGCGCACAGCCTTTGACATACTTGCGAATGTACTGGGCCAAACCAGGCCACCAGAACTTGCTCACAACGAGCTGTTGGGTTTTGAGAAAACCAGGATGGCTGGCAGACTCGTGGTCGTGGCAGCGCTGGAGGATGGACTGGCAAAGTCCAGAGACAGGGGGAATATAAATGTGTCCTTGATATGTCAGGATGCCTTCATGGAGCTGCCAATCGCTAAGATGGGAGCGGAAAGCAGTGGGGATAGAGCCATTAAAGGCTTGGAGTGTCTGGAGAAAAAGGGGGTCGTCCTTTGATGTAGTCTTGATATGGTCATGGAGCGCCGAGTCAATGAGCCAGACAAAGATAGAGTCCAGAAGAAGAGTTGTTTGGGTGTTGTCTGGTGCATGGGCAAGGAAGTCGGGACAACGAGACAACGTGTCAGATCCAGTGAAGAGGAATCCAGGAACATGGATCATCTTATAGTCAAAGTCCACAAGGTCGAGTAACCAGCGGGCTTGATGACAGTTGAGGTTCTGTGGGGCTCTGAAGTACATGAGGTTCTTATGGTCCATAAAGACTTGGCTGGGGTAGAGGAGCCATGCAGGAGATGGTGCCATGACTTCAAGGCACAGATAATCGCAAGGAGTTCGCGATTGTGAATATTGTAGTTTCGCTCAGCAAGGGAGAATGATTGGGAGAGATAGGAGCATGGGTGCCAGGCTCCGTTCTCATTAGTCTGTAAAAGAATGCCACCTGTGGCCATGCCAGAGGCATCAGTTGCGATGGCAAAGGGGGCACTGGGGTCAGGGAGTTGAAGTACAGGTTTGGAGAGAAAAAGTTCCTTTAGACAAAGGAATGTGGCGTCCTGGGGAGGGTCCCAGTGCCAAGGCTGGGTTTTCTTTGTGAGGTCAATGAGGGGGTGAGTGATGGTGGAATAGTCTGGGATGAACTGCTGATAGTAGTTGGCGAATCCAAGGAAAGACCAGACTTCTTTGACTGAGGTCAGGGTGGGCCAGGACATAATCCCGTCAAGCTTGATGGGGTCCATGGCGAGCTTTCCTGGAGAGAGGATCATGCCGAGGTAGTCTACCTGTTCTGTGGCAAAGGAACATTTAGACAGGTGGAGATGAAGATCTAGTTCTTCCATCCATTGGAGGACTCTCTTAGTCTGTTTGGTATGGAGCTGCTCGTCTGGGGAGAAAATGAGAAGGTTGTCCATATAGATGACGAGCCATCCTTCGGAGATCATGTCCCTAAACGAGTCATTTATGAAACGCTGGAACGTAGCTAGGGAGTTGGTCATTCTGAAGAACATGACCATGGGTTCGAAGAGGCCCTTGTGAGTAAGGAAGGCGCCTTTCCATTGGTGTCCTTCCTTGATCCTGATGTTGTTGTAGCCCCATCGGACGTTGAACTTAGTGAAGACCTTAGCGTCTTGCACTTTGTTGATGAGGTCTTCGATTCGGGGTAGCAGGTATGCATCTCGAATCGTCTGGTCATTGAGTTTTTGGTAGTCCATGCAGGGTCGGAGCTTGGGGTTACTGTTGGGGTCAAGTTCTTTCTTCTGGACAAAGAAGAAAGGGGATGCTTGGGGGGAGTTTGAGGGGCAGATAGCACTGGACCAGAGGTTCTCTTCTAGGAAGGCTTCAGTGGCTTGGCATTCCCACGGTGATAGCGGGTATAGCTTGCCGATCCTAGGCTCAAAGCCTTCTTTAAGGTTAATCTCATGGTCATAAGTCCGTTCCAGTGGGAGCTGTCCGATTGGTCGTTCTTCAAACACCTTTCAGAACTGCTCATATTCCACTGGAAGGGTAACCTCAGGTTTCTTGTTGAACTCGGCCTGTGCAAGTTGCATGGCCAAGGTAATCTTGGCGATGACCGGAGAACCTAAGGGGTAGAATCGGGATCCACACCATTGGATCCGACCAATATGATAGTGGTTGTGAGCTTATTGACAGAACTTGTTCTCTGATTCTTCATCAAGGTATTTGTAGAGGCGAGTGTGGTCAACGCAATTGACCTTGACTTGGCATGGGGGAGTCCAGTTGAAACTGGGTTGCTTGAATCGGTCGCTATACTCAGAGGTGGCAACATTATGTTCCTGGAAAAGAACCTTAGATTGGTCACAGCTCTCAGGGATATCAATCGTCTGTTTACTCCAGTCGATCGTCGGGTTGGTAGAGCGGAGCCATGGGAGGCCAAGGATGATGTTCTCACTTCCACAAGACATAACATGGAAGAGGACTTTCTGGGTGATGCCTCCAGTGTTGGCGTAGAGGGTACAGGTGAACTGGATGGCTCCGTGGGCATTACTAGATTGGTTGACATTCCAGACTGGGATGGGTTTCGGAAGTCAGGTAAGGGGGAGCTTGTGCTTCCGCACAAAGCCCCAGTCAATGCATGAGATGTTGGTGCCGCTGTTGATCTGTTATGCTTTGCTGTGGGCTTGGCGTGATCTCAAGGAAGTCAAGCGGACGTAGTGGTGTTGGAAGCTTGGACGACGCAGAGTTACTCTAGCCATGGGGCCACTAGAGGGCTTCCCTTGCTATGGGGGGTGAAGGGTGGACAAGGACTGAGGCAAGGGATCAGACAAAGTCTGCAAGAACTCGTTGATTGAGAAGATCAAGCTTGTAGTTACGGGACGAGATCTATGGTTTAAATAGACGAGCCGTGGTAACGCGATAGAACTTGGTGGAACACCAAGGAACACAGATGAGTAATATAATAGTGAAAGATATCGCCTGCCGAGGATCGAACGACAAGGTGAGAGGATATAGGTACACGGGGAAAGTACAGAGTAAGCATAAGGCAAATGGAAGCATAAGAGAAGGAAAATGTAACATGATCAGGGTGTGAGTGTCAATGGCTTTAAGGGTGTGCACTGGTATGATGAGCTGGACAGGGATCTGCATAGATTTGCAAGTTTCAGATACAAGTACAGGTGCACATCTAGGAGGAGTCCGCGTTGACGGGATCCTCTGTTCTAAAAATCCTTTCGGGAGAAGGAGATTCTAGCTACTGACTCGACTTCATCATCATCATCTTCACAGTCAGCTAGCTCCGGGACATCGTCCTTCTTGACCTTTCGGGCTTTCTTGGGGTTCTTGGGACTGTTGTAGACTTTGCACTCCTTTGCCATATGGCTGGTCTGATGGCATTGGAGGCAGCGGTCTTCCTTGAAACACTTCTGCCTTTCGGCTTCAGTGAGCTTAGGGGGAAGACAGACCATGTCGATGTCCATGGCGTCGGGGTCCTTTTCTTCTTTCTTGGCATGGGTTGGGATATATGGGGTACTTGGCTTCTTGTGCTGCTGAGCAATTCCGCAAGCCTGTCAGCAGTGAGAGTCGAAGAGAGCCACCTTCTTGTACCAGTCGGCAACTTTAGTGGGGGGTTCTCCATTCAGAGAATATCGAACATCAGATCTTCGGGTATACCTGCAGAGTAATAAGATACTAGCACAGAGTCATCAGTTACTCCTGCGATGGATACCTTGGACCTGAACTGGGCAGTGTAGTTAGCCAAAGAAGGGGAGAACTTGCCCTTCTTTCCTGGGATCATTCGCTTGGTGGCAAGCCAAGTGAGCGCGTTGGTAACCGATTCTGAATGGGAGAAAACTCCTTCGAATTCGGCAATAAAGTCAGACCACTTCCCGAGTGAGAAGCCTCCGCCTGAGATCTTGGATTCTTTGAAGGTATCAGCCCATGTGGATGCTGTACCTTTCTTCATGAAAGAGAGAGCATAGGCAATTTGCCTAGCGTCGTCATTGTAAATTTCTGTGTTGATGGAGAGGTACAGTTGTACCGAGCATAGCCAAGGCCTCGCTTTCGTGAGATTACCATTGAAGTCCTTGGGGACTCCGAGACAGATTTCTGTGGGCTTGGTTCCCATGATGGGAGTCTGAGGCTGGGCAGCGGGTGGTGCCATGGCTGGGAAGATACGACCGCTTTGAGCAATTGGAGTCGGTGATGGTGGGGTGGGGCTATGAGGGATAACTGCTTCAGCTGAGAGCTGATGAGACAGTAACTGAGTGAGTTCTTGGGATTCTGCTTCCATGGAGGGAGAGCATAGTTCTTGATCAGAGTCAAGGTTATCAGAGTCTTCAGTGGAGACTTCTGAGTCTGATGATTCTGAGGATTCAGCGATGGGTTCTGTGGCTCTTCATGAGGTGGAGATCGGTGGCGGTTGGGCTGAGGAGGAGGTCCTACTTGATGGTAGCTGCGACATGGTAAGCTAGAGCTTTTGTTATGCTTGGCCCAGGTAGGGTCAAGCGTAGACTCAAAGATGAGGACTAAGGCTAAGGAGCACCAGCATTTGTGACGCTATGGTGCGACGAGGACCTTCAGGTGAGGTATCTGCTCACAAAGAGCACGCTCAACATCAAAGGGATCAGTGAGTCTGAGGAGGACAAGTCTTATCCTGGTCTTGGGAGATCAAGTGTAGGAGTTATCTCAAGAATATGATTGAGTAGCTCTAGCTTAGGGAATACATGCATAGAGACTACAGTTTATATAGGTAGGCCATAGAAGGTCATGGAACCCGGTGGAATGACCAGGAAAATGCAGGAGCAAGGGAGATATGACTCAAGAAATGGAGGGGCTTGGGACAAGCAAAAGGTGAGTCATATCCGCTGTGGATCTGTCAATCAGTGTCGATCAGAAGCAGCTGCGGATCCAAGATTATCATGAAATGGAGAAGTGGCTGGAATGGCCCAAAGCGACAATGACAGCAGGGTCATTAGTCGGAAATGAAATAGAAGGTACAGTCTGTGAGATATCGGTCTACGTGCCATGAGATAGGGGTCTGGGTAATGCCAGATGAAGCAGATAGCGATCCGCTGAGACTAGGAAAAAGGAAAAGAAATAAACGAGGCCAGGTCAAGTTGTAACATCTATCTTCAACCATCCAACTCAGTCTTAACAATTTCGAGCAGAGCTCCACCATGACCAGATGAGAAGTGCAAAGCAGACAAGGTTGGATAGTCATGGTTTTGGAAAAATGGGCTAGTTCTTGCAATGCACACATCGCTGATTCCAAATTAGCTATATCCCCTATCTTGTGGGAACTTTGTTCTACTATATATATCTCAAAACATATAGGGATTAGGCCGCTCCCACCACTATACATTATGAGAAAGTCTACTGTATCAAACAGTGCCTCCTGCCTCCTTTTTGTATGCTCTCATCTTTTCATTCCAACTGGCATCAATTTATGCTGCAGCAACTCAAGATGGCAACTTCATACAATGTTAATGGAATCATTGGCATTCAAAGTGAACATGCTTTCCAGTACACTGCAGGCAAGCAGTTCTGGAAACATGATGGTTTTCTCCCTCTTCAAAATAGAGATATCCCTGTCAAACTTTTCACATTTGGAGGAGGGGTGTTACGGTTCAATATTTCCACAAAGAATTTTCACCTTACATGCTAAGTTCTCTTAACTTATCTCTTATCTTTTCATCTTATCTTTATTGTCAACGTTTGACATCTCATCATAGACATCTTCTTTATTTACCCCTATTGACACTTTTATAGAGTTCACTATATCTTAGATTCTTTAATCTCCACACTGTGCACGGCTATGCACACCGCCTCTCTTTCATATTAACTCTTCTTTCATTTCCACTATGCTTCTCTTCCATTCCATTCCTGTGCACTGCTGCACATTACATATCATGCTTCTCTTTTAATTACCGCATCATAGCCTTATGCCTTATGCTTCCCTTCTGCTTTGCTATGCTGCCACATACTCTATCTTTATATAGTTTAATAAAGTAAATATGTACAAATAGTCCATAGAGTATATAACTCCAGAGAACTTGCTGGCTAAACACCAGTCTCATTCAGCTGGAGAGTTCCCCTCTTCAGTCTTGTCTCTGTATCATCCCCTACAATGGTAGTGGGTACAACAGGTGACACTGGGGGTTGAGGACAAATGGTCCAATAAACCTAAACCCAGAGAACTCATACTTGGACCTCAGGCAAGTCCTTAAACTGCACTTGGCCAGACAATCCTGGCATACGACGGAGCTCTATGCTCACCACTCCACGTTCTACAATGAGCTCACATTTATCGCTCATCTCCCCATGATGCTATCCCTCGGCTGGCCATGTGCCCCCACTTCCTACGCCCGGCTTGATGCCATCTATGCAAGGCAACGTGCCTTACCACAACGGAGCTATATGCTCATCCTTCCATTCACAGGCAACATGCCCATATGATGTCACTTCCTTCATGAACCTCTTGCATCATTCTACCTGGTAGCAAGGTTACGTAATACTCACTATGATAGGAACATCTTTTATACTCTCATGCTCGTGGCTGTGCCACTCATAAAGTCTATGTTTACGTTTACAATTATGCTTACGATATAGTATGTTTACAAAGTACTTTTACAACGACCATTAGATACAGGCACCATACGTTATGATATAACACAAGTACTATGCCACAATACAGTAGTATACTTAGTGTAGTCTTGTTCTCTGGAGAGTGCCCCAATCATCTACTTGAGATCCTGTATAGGATTAACACCAGTCAGACCTTGGCCTAGTATTCCCATTAGGTGAACTCCCCTTTGGAGCTTAGGTGCTCTACGCTAGGGTGACTACCTTTATCCATCTTCACTCTAGCCTAGTATAAAGGCACCACAACGTTCACAACCTAGTCTACCTCCTCATGACAACTGCTCAGCGATAGATGCATTGGGTTGTTTCAAGGGGCATCTGCACCTCTGGATGATGGTGCTTATTTTGGTGCTGCACATGTTGTCACACATGCAACTGTGGGTGCTGACATTCAGACATTGGAGCCTGTCTTACAGCTGTTCATGAATGAGGTATGTAGCTTCTGCCTGACTTAATGCTTTCCATGTTCTCAATGACTTCACTGTCATTGTCCAGGAATTTGTCCTTCTCCTACCTTTATCTGAGGGCAAGGATTGCATGCCAGCACCTGTGTTCATCATCATCATTGGAAAGATGTCATGAAGTAACTTGGATGTCAATCACAACTGGGTGTTCAATGTTGACATTTCTCAGTATGGAGCTGCTCCTCAGCAGCTCATCTGCCTTCGCTGTTTTTATCCAAATGCAAATTCCCACTTCACTAAAACACCTCTTCCTGCTGCTGGAAAACATGTCATCATTCATGGTTATCTCACTGGGTTCATCACAGGACAATGTGTTGTTCATATCATTGACATTGCATTGGGACCTGGCTCTGATCTTGCTGGGTCCTTGATGGATATGCCTCCTTCTACAAAGTTGGGAAAGTTTGATTGGAAAGGATGAAAGGGAAAGCATGCAAGAATGGAGGATGATTCAAAGCATGAAGATGAGAGCAATATTCCACAGTCATTTGCTTCCAGCTTAGCATCAGGGTCTCAGTCAGTTCCATTCTCCAAAGGATAAATTACACATCTTGATCCAGATTGTGCTCCTATTTTTGCTGTGCACTTGCATTGCTACCTTTCACCCTCATGATCCATCCTTGTGAATGTAAATGCCTTTGTTTGTTGATGTGGATCAAGAACATCATCACTGTTGCTGTCATCATCTACCATGACTAGTGTTTTAAAGTCCAGTTGCGCAACTGCAAAAAGA
>JBBPSV010001127.1:0-10946 GCA_038093795.1 Retiboletus fuscus
GCAGGGTTACTGCAGAACATGAAGAATTTTAGACTTTCTTGAAATAAAGTTATCTTTCAGAAGAAGAATAATCCCAAGTATACCTCCAGAAAAGCCCAGATTTGCTTTGACAAGTAATCAGTCAAGCATTTGGATTAGCCTTCATGGTTTCCAAATGTCAAAGCCATCTAACCCACTTGAAATCATCTCAAAATATACCCTCCTGGTTATAAAAGAGTTTCTATGAAGATTTGTCAATTATGAAATATGGTAATACTGGAGTGGGGGGAGAATGCCATGGAAGAACATCAGAAATGGATACAAAGCATTTCTAGAAGGATTAAAGCAGTTATCAAGGTCAAGAGAGGTCATACCAAGTACAAAATGTCCCAGTGTATGTAAAGTCAAACAACTGTCCCAATGAGTTGTCAGTTTGATATGACTACTGTTCCACCAAATCCTACCCAGATATGTTGACCAAGAGATGGATTTGTAGCTAAGAGCAAGAGCCTCATTCCCTCTACCAATAATTAAGGCCTTGGACTAACTGTAGAGTTAGTACATTTCAATTTGTGAAAAACATGTAAACATTGGGACAGTTGTTTGAGCCACTGTATATACAGAGTTGGGTCAGATTAGTCACATCAGGATTAATGGACTCAGAGGTAATGATTGGTCATAACTACAGGGTGGACAGCAATAATCTACCAGCCAGGGATTAATACAAAGGAAGAGGGAATGGATATTAAGAGAATTGAGGGGACTGTCTAAATGGGAATAGTGATACAAGCATGATTGGAATATCAGGTAACAGGAGGTCATAAGTGATGATGGGTGACAGATAGGAGTTTAGGAAAGGGTTTGGATGTCCAAGGGAGAGTGAGGTAAGGATATGCCAGGGTTGGTGCATAGGGTATCAGAGTTGTTATTAGGAGATCTGGATCAGTGGTCAGAAGATCAGAGATAGTGGTCTGAGATTCAGAGGTGATAGTCTGAGGATTGGAAATGGCACTATTAGTATCGGATATGACATAACTGCATACTAGTAACAAAACATACACTATGCCAGTGGAATATGATATGGTAGGAGCACTCAGATGACCATCTGAGCTATATAGCACAAAGTAGATCAGGTGATAGCCTGGCACATCTTCCAGATAGGCTCTTCCAATGTCATGGTATACTTGTTGTATGGCTTCTTTTTCAATATTTCTCTACTAATTCTAATCTTCATATTCATTTCAACATTTATCCCAACTATTGCCTTCCTTTCATTAGCTGTCATAATCTTTAATAACTTGTTTTAGTTACAAGGCTACCCTGTCATCAAAATTTCATGCTATTGTTGCTGCTCCCTTTATGCCCTGTGAACATAATATAAAGTCTCTAAGATTTTTGCTGACATCAAGTGGCAGTTCTCAAGTGTGTTAGCTAGGAATGAAAATAAGTGAAAAAAAACTCACCTCCTACATAGCCTAAGATGGGTAAAGATGACTGAGGTGCTCAATATTGTGGAAAAGAATCAAATATATGGTAACAAATATAAGCAAAGTCAACAATGGCATGTTTTTTATTGAATACTGGTTGAATATTGAGAAACTATTTTTGACAGAAGAATAAGATGTTTACTTCATCAGTGTATTAGCTTGGTACATGTTTTGGAATCTGTTTACCAGTTCTGAAAAATTCTATTTCACTTTGTGGACTTGGAAGAATTGGAAGGGCTAGTTCTATGCACTATTATAACTCTTATTTCTTAGTCAATATGAAAGGTAAAAACATAATATGAGTATACTCCACCAATAGTACACAACCTTTACCTACTTACAAAAACCTTAGTCATCTCTGCTCATCTGAGGCAGCAGCTGAGGTTAGTTGTTTTATACTCAATTTTATTCCTAGCTAATGTTCCATAGTTATGGGCAATCCTCAGCTCTATAGGTTCTGACACCTTATCCAATATGCAAATTATCCCAGCCCTCAATTTGAGGATTTGTATAGACCAAGACCTAACATCACATCACATGTTTCATATAAGTCTGTTTTTACAAAATAAAACCTTTGTTGATTGCATGTTTGTAATATAGCATACATACCAAGTTACTAGTATCAGTAAGAAAATCTACCATGTGATTAACCTCATATCTAGGGCCTCTCTGAGATAGTTTCCAATGGAAAATATATAAAATATTATTCAAAAAATTCCTAGATTGTTTTGTGTCATCCAAAAGCTTCTAAATAAAAAATAAAAACAGCAAAAAGGTATTACACACCATCATAAATTAATATGATCATATCCTCCATGTACTTCCATCCAATCCTGCATCTCAACATTATCTGGAATAATTTTCAGAAATTGTCTGACAAATGCATTTAATATGCCAAGGAGGTTATCTATGGTGTTGTCCTGATCAATGTTCCTATGCAATGAAATTGAGTCCATTGACTGCTCAGCAAAACCTTCTTCATCCAGAATGATTGTAATGTTTGGATGGTCAGTTCAGCATATCAGATATCAAGTCTGGGGTAGATTTAGTCAGTCTTTATACTAAGGTAGGCTAGTTGACTCCACTATCCAGTTAGTCATTGCACAATGTGAATAGAGCATGTGTCCACATCTTGCAATAACTGAGAACATCCTACATATAGAAAAAGTCTGATATTGTAACACAAATCAGACCTCACATTGATTTGAAACATCTGTTAGGTTGATTTTTGCATCAACTACTAATATGTGGTCAGATGTTGCATACTGACTCACATAGAACATTTATGGTTGTCATCAAGTTGTTATATCATCCTCTTGACCCTTCCTACCAACCTTCATTGTTTGGTGTCCATTGCACACATGCTCTCCCTCTCTGTTCATAATGTATTCTCTAGTTGACTCACCTTTGCTTTATGATGCCTTTGTGTTGCAGTATAACCATTCCACATCTGCTTCAACTCTTCTTCCATATCTCACAACCTTATCTCAGCTCCCATCATCAAGCTTTGTGCCAATTCTTCATGGTATGTTGTCTCCATGAGAATCTTCTACAACCTTATTATCTTGTGTTGATATATTTCAATCTCCTGATGCCAGAACTATTTACCTACAAGGATCAAGATTCATCTTAGCACTCACTCAACTGAGAAATCAGTATGCTATTGGCATCAAAATGCTCTGTGAATTGACAGATTGCCTCTTCTATCATATCAAATTCACATTCAAATTCTGTCCTGGTCACCAGGCATCCAGTATGGTAGTTCCCTGTTAGTGAAGCATGTGATGGTTCCATTTCTGCTAGGATGCCATAGGCCAGACTTCACATCCTTGATGAAAACATTCTTCCAAGCATCTTTATCATATACTTGCAGCATTGAATTTGAAAGATCATAAAAGAAATTGCTGAGAACCAGTGATAGTGGACATGTGCCACTGTTCAAGACATACAGTCTTGCCACCTAGCCCCAATATCTGCAATCTCTGCTGAACCCACCATGCCACTGTTAGCTTTGGAGGTAAGTTTGAGAATATGTTCTATTTTTTGATCAATAGTATTGTGCCAGTGATTGGTATTTTTGTCAACTGGTTGTATCATCAGTGGTATGTGTATCAAGTGTGATCTGTGGCAAAGCAATGAACTAATATTTTGACACAGCACATCATGCAGCTTTACTTATAACCCGAGGGTTTGAAGTTCTTGGAAGTACTGGAAGCAGCTCAGCAAGGCATTCAAGGTCATTCATACTTGGACTCTTGATTACATGACTGACAATGGAATATATATGAAATGACAAAATAATAATAATAATAAATAATAAATAAAACACTTAAGAGTTACATTGGTAAAGTACTACTAATATTATAAAGCATCTCTAACATGAATATACTCCATGAGTGGTCTGAGTCAATACCTAGATAAAAGACATGAATTGATAACATGAGTACAATGCTGACAACAATGCCATGAACAAGCCATGCAAAATAGCTGACAAAGTTCTCATTGCAACATCACACATATGGACAACCTCAAAATCATCTCTCTTATCATTGAAAGCAAGACTGGGGGCCCTGGATGAGGACCAACCTTGAAGATGAAGAGGTACACAATCTGGCATTTCTGGTAAAAATTTATATATCTATGTCTGTATTTTTAGCATCAAGCTCCCAAAGTGAGCTGGAGCTCTCCTACTCTCAGCTTCTCAGAAGCCTAAAAGGCATGTTGAGGTGCTCCTCAAGCTCAATGGAACTGAATTTTGGTGAAATGAATTTCCATAATCTGATGATACTCAATTTCAGGACCAATAACCCTAATTTGTTTCCATTTACCTCTAGTGAATTTGAAAGTGAATCTGTCACCTATGGCCCCTTTTGAGGATAGAGAATCATCAAACATGCTGCATCAGGCAGCATTTGGGGTCAGGCCAAAACCAAAGCTAATAAGGTCATCTGTGCCAATACAAGACATCATAGGCAGAAAAGAGGGTGGTAAATTTACTCCTACAGAAAATTCATGTAATATTGACAGTAATCTCAGAGACCATGGCCAACCAAAGCTCCTCCAATGCAGGCAACAGAAGTAATGCATGCTACAATACATTTCCATTGTGATCAATAATCTCTCTGTACTAGAAGTATTTTCATCATTTGCATTGCTATCAAACTTTCATGCAAAGTCCCTGCCCCCCATCCCTCCTGAGTCCTCCCTGCAGCCTTTGTCATCCACTGCCAAAGATGTTACTGCCACCTCACCACTGTATATCCCCATGCCAATTGTGGTGGATGACAGGACTTCCATAGTGAGTGATACAGGTGACATCTGCTCATCCTTGTTTGCCAATAAAATCATTGAATATGCCACTGCTCATATGAAAGCCAATTTAAACCAATACTGACACCTCCACAATAAGTATTACAGATGATGCATAGTGGTCTCCACTCCAAACTGTGCCTGAGCTGTGGAAATGTGCACATCTACTCTTTCTGACAGTATACCAACCAAATATTATTACATACAACTGGTACATGACAATGGACATGATAGCATAGCTGCTTAGAGTTATGATTTATTTCCCCAATCTTCCTCATCAGTACTGCTATGCATCTCTCTGCTCCTATCATTACTTTTCTTGTCATAGACTAGCACCTTGTCATTTGAGCCCCATTTTGTGCATTGCTTTTCTTGCATATTTATTCATACAATTGGTTCATGTTCCATTATCTTCAATGCCATACATGTATTATGCATACAAGTTCTTTCACCTTCCTTTGGTTTCTTTTCTTATGAAACTCTGGCTCTTGGCTCATCTATTTAAACCATAGCCAGCTCATCCTGTACTCCCAAAAGCTTAATCTACTCAATCTATGAGTTACTATGGACTTCACCTGAACCACTAGTCTCAGTCCCAGACTCTCCCTGTAACCACTCTACTTCTCATTGCTTAGAGAAGACTCCTAGTAGCCTCATAGCTAGGAGACCTTGATGTCATCCCAAGCTTCCAACCAAACCTCTGAAACTTAGTCTGCCTGACTCTTGAGTTCATGCTTAGCCCATGGCAAAGCATAACAAAAGATCAAGCTTTCCTCATGTGGGCTACCTCCATTGTAGACCTATCTACCATCCATTCTTGAGTATGCTGTCTGTGAGCAGATACCTCAAATCCCCAGGACAAGATTGCTTTCTAACAACCCATCATCAACCCTTGCTGGTCTCACCCATGAGGACAAACTACTGACAGCTCTGAATTTGAAGATCCCCAAGAATCTTCCCCCACCAACTCAAATTCAAACCTTAATCTTGATACCATCTCAGATCAAGAAAAGGAATGAACTTTAACCCACCAACTGTCCACTGGGCTAACTCTTCCTTGATCACCCACTCCTCCTTCCCCAACCCCATGAAACTGCAACCTACCTTTTAGTAGATTCCCACTCTTACTTTCCCCTCCAAATCTGCATCTCCTGGCTGCAGCCCCCATGGCTCCTTCAACTTTCAAACCCACAGAACTCTGCCTTGGTACCCCTGACAATTTTGATTCAACCTTTGATAAAGCCAAAGATTGGCTTGGAATTATTAAGTTCTATCTAGTCATTAACTTGGACATCCATGACACTGATGCAAAGAAGGTTGTCTATGCCCTCTTCTTCATGAAAAAGGGCACAGTCAAGGTCTGGATGGCTACCTACCACCAGAAGATCTTGGCCAAGTCCACCCTCAATCTAGAAACCTTCAATGAATTTGTTAAGACTGGATCAGGTGATCAAAGATAGACTGGTCTGAGCTTCCTTTGAAAACCAGTCCAAGTCTGGACTACCTAATTTGGAAGTCCAAGGGGTTGGACTAGAAGGGACTTGGCTTCAGTGACTCAGGTTGGAGTGCTGTACCCTTGTCATGGTCTTGGGTCCCAGTATTTCAGAAGGATCAAAGATCAGAGGGAATTCTTAACATCATAAACAACATCAAAGCAAGAGAGTTCAAAGAGTGGATCTGAGGTTGGTAATCTAAGTTGATATTCAGACTAAGGACTACATGTATATCTACAAGGATTTATATACAAAGAAAAGAACAGCACTAGTTATCAGATTTGTAAGTAGATCAGAAGTCAGGATGTTCAAAGATCAGAGCTGTGTTTGTAAGTGAGATACAGGTTTGGACAATAATGTAAAGCAAGACTAATATGAAAGGAGATAGAAAGGTGTCATAAGTGGAATGAAACATAGTTTGGAAGTCTGATTGGAAGTCTGAGTAAAGTGGACTATCAGACTAGCTTGCAAGGGGGTCAGACATGGTTGGATATGAGTTGTATGGGATATGACAGAATTTGCTAATACCTTTACTAAATCCTTTGGCCATAAAGACACTATTGCCTTAAGTCTTTGCTAGCTGGCAACCAAGATGATCAAACACAAGACTGAATACTCCCCCTCCCTGACAGAATATATAACCTGCTTCTAGAACCATGTCTCCATTGCTGAAGTCATGCATAAAAATGTCCTTATTAGTTATTATGCAATCAGAATACCTGAATGGCTTATGTGGAAGATCCAGTCAATGGAAACCCCCCAAGATAAGATTGAAGAATGGTATGTCAAAGCTGCCCACTTTGCCACTATGAGCAAAACAGCCCAGGACCTCTCCACAAACAGTAGTGGAAAAGCTTTCTGTGGAATTCCACCAGCCTATTCCTCTCATAAAACCCCTACCCCTGACTCAAATGCCATGAACATTGTGGTGGTCTGAATCATATGCATCCTGAAACTTACTCCTGAGGAATAGAAGCATTACTTTGAAAATAACCTCTGTTTTTGCTACCACAAACTCAGACACCAATCCTCTAACTGCTTGGAGTTCACCTCCCCAAAGACCAGGCACCTGGCCATCAAGGTAGTTACCAAGAACCCCCAAATTCTGAATCTCCAGGAAATCTCTAACAACAATAATAAAGATGGAAAAGGGGTAGCAGTCCAAAGAGTTTCTTTTGATAAGGATTTTTGAAGTGGAAACCTGTCTCAATGTCTCAATTCCCAAGTGTATCAATGCTTGTAACTTATACTACCCAATCTATGCAAATCCCAGTGCAAGTAATAGTCCCCTCATACACCCTTCAAATGGTTGACACCTGTCCCTCATTGATAGTAGGGTAGAAATCTGCTGTATCAACTGCAATTTTACCAAGAAACACTGGATTTCCATCACAAAACTCACTGAACCTGTCTATCCTCAGAACATGGACAGTTCCATCAATAAGAAAGGAGTCATTAGATCTATGGCCAATATCTTTGTTGTCACTAAAGGACTTGTCCACCAAATCTCTTGTAATGTGATGCACCTTGGGTGAGACTGTCATATTCCATACTAACTCATGTCCAACTATGTCCAACCCCCTTTGAAGCTAGTCCAATAGTCTGCTTTACTTGGACTTCCAAACTATGTTCCATTTTACTTACAACACCTTTCTATCTCCTTTCATATTAGTCTTGCTTTACATTATTGTCCAAACCTGTATCTTACTTATAAACATAGCTCCAGTCTTCAAATACCCAAACTTCCAATCTACCTACAAGTGATACTAATGCTGTTCCCCTTCTTCATATATAAACCTTCTTAGATACACATGTATTCTTTAGTCCAAATATAAACTTCAATTATCAACTCAGATTCATTCTCTAAACCATCGTGCCTTGATGTTGTTTACAATGTCAGGAATCCCCTTTGACCTTCAACCCTCTGAAATACTGGGACCTGAGACCACAGCAAGAGCATAGTACTCCAACCTGAGTTATTAAAGTCAAGTCCCTTCTAGTTTGATCTCTCAGACTTCCAAATTAGATAGTCCAGACTTAGACCAGTCTACCTTCAACCACCTGACTCATTCTGAACAGAGACAACCTGTTCCTGGGATTCCCTTGACTGAAGAATACTAACTCTGAAATTGACTGGGACAAATGGATCCTACAAATTCAGGAAACCACTGATGACTCCACCTGACTATTCTCCCAGCATCAGAGTGCTACTTAGACTAGGGAGAAACTCTTCATCCCCCTTTGTTTTTCCCCCACCATGTCAACATGGACTCTTTGTAGGATGAATGTCTTTTTGCCTATAATGGATAGGAATATGAATGTGAATTCCTTACCTGAGTGCATGACCAATATACCCTGAATTATATCATCAGATATAGATCCCACTTTGTCCCTGTTCAGTTATCTCTAGACTCTCTATATCCTATACTCTAGCCCTCTCTCCAGAGTCCTCCAAGGCTTCTGGACTACCAGAAGAATACTCCTGCTATGCCAGCATATTCCCAGAGGATGTCTCAAATGTCCTCTCTCCATCTCATCTCTATAATCATGCTATTAACATGAAGGAGGACTTCATCCCTTATATTGCCAAAGTCTATCCTTTCTCCCAGGAAGAGAGAGCTATGACAGATAAATTCATTGATGAGAACCTAGCCTCAGGCAAGATCTCCCCATCAAAATCCCCTTAAGTGTTCCCCTTCTTCTTCATCAAAAAAAAGGCTTAGGAGAGGCAGAAGCCAGGTCTTTGCCCCTGCCAGGACCACCAGAAACTCAATACACAAACCATCTAAGATACCTATCCACACCTCCTTCTCCAAGACTTCATGGACTGCATATGAGGAGCCAAGATCTTTATGAAAATAGATATCAGGTGGGACTACAACAATGTTTGAATCAAGCAGGATGACCAATGGAAGGCAGCATTTATCACCCACCATGGCCTGTTTGAACCTAATATCATGTTCTTTAGCCTTACCAACTCCCCACTGACATTCCAGCACTTCATGAATGACTTCTTCCATGACCTCATACCTAAAGGGTGGCTGGTCATCTATATGGATAATCTTCTCATCTTCTTCCCTGATCAAAAGACCCATATTGAATGAACTCACCAGGTACTCCAGCAAATAGAGGAATTTCACCTTCACCTAAAATCAGAAAAGTGTTTCTTTGATTGAGAGGAGGTTAAATACTTAGGCATGATCATCTGTCTAAATGAGATTGCCATGGATCTCATCAAATTAGATGGGATTGCCCATTGGCCTACTTTCTACCTGGTCAAGGACATGCACTCCTTCCTAGGGTTTGCCAACTTCTTATGGAAATACAAGATGTATATTCCACATGTGCAGCTGAGGGAAATGAAGGGAAGTTGAACCACAAAGTGGGAGATACTCTGCTTATCAGAGTAAGTGTAGTGGTAAAGCTTGAGTGAAGCTTAGTAGCTTGACTGGGTTTCCAAGTAGGAATGAGACTTGTATTGTGAGAGTGAAAGTGGTTTCTACTTATAGTGAACCATGGTTGTACAATATAGTATGATAGAGAATGTCCTCCATGTCATGCCAGAATGGAGACGAGCACTCCTGTTCATCTCCCACATAAGCTGATCATGTCTCCTGACCATGTCTGTGTGCAAGCATGACTCAGCTTGCTGACCTTGGCAACCTCAGCCTCTACTGTGGCCTGTTTGCCATTCCTTTGATTGATTGATGCAGCTGTGCTGCATCTCTCTCCTGATTGCCTTGATGACCTCAACATACCCCACTGCCTCAGTGGACTCAGACCTCGCCTCCTGTGCATGTCGAGGATCTCTGTGTTTTCTTTGTCAAATCCTTGAGGTACGTGCAAACATGCTTTTTTTTTAAAAGACTGTCCGTGTTGGTTGATCATACATGACACCCAGCCCTTTTCTTCCCATGCACCTCCCTGCCCATCGTGTGTGCCAATGTTGCACACAATGCCTGACACCCCAGAGGCAACTCCTGTGACCATCTGCTGTAGACACACATACAGTACTATGAAAATGAGTGAGGTTTCACATCATGCTGGCATGAACCAGGTGGGGCTGGCTCACCCCTCATTCTTGATCGGTGATCAAATGGCACCTTCTGCTTCCTTTTCAAGTGGCCTCCTGCCTCCTTTTCATGTGCTCTCATCTTTTTGTTTCAACTGGCATCAATCTACGCTGCAGCAACTCAGGATGGCAAGTTCATGCATGTTAATGGAATCATTGGCGTTCAAAGTGGATGTGCTTTCCAATATGCTGTAGGCAAGCAGTTCTGGAAACATGACAGTTTTCTCTCTCTTCAAGAAGGGGATCTCCCTGTTGAACTTTTCATGTTTGGAGGGGGGGTGTTTGCACCTCTGGACGATGGTGCTTATTTCAGTGCTGCATGTGTTGTCACACAAGCGACTGTGGGTGCAGACATTCAGATGTCAGAGCCTGTCTTACAGCTGTTCATGAACGAGGTAAGTGATTTCTGCCTGACTTGATGCTTTCCATGTTCTCAATGAGTTTGCTGTCATTGTCCAGGAATTTGTCCTTCTCCTGCCTTTGTCTGAGGGTGAGGATTGCATGCCTGCACCTGTGTTCATCATTGTTGGAAAGATGTCACAAAGTAACTTGGATGTCAATCAGAACCAGGCATTAAATGTCGACATTTCTCAGTATGGAGCAGCT
>JBBPSV010001128.1:0-10945 GCA_038093795.1 Retiboletus fuscus
CGTTCCATGACTCTTGTATATAAACCGTAGTCTCTACGCCTGTATTCTCTAAGCTAGAGCTACTCAATTCTACCCTTGAGATAACTCCTACGCTCGACCTCCCAAGACAGGGATAAGACTCGTCCTCCCCGGACTCATCGAACCCTTCGACGCTGAGCGTGCTCTTCGTGAGCAGATACCTCGCCCGAAGGTCCTTAGTCGTACCGTAGCATCAAGAACACTGGTACATCCTTAGTCCCTCGAACCCCTTTGAGTCTACGCTCGACCCTACCCGGGCCAAGCGTAACACCCCCTTTCGGCAGATGAACGACTAGCCACAGATAAATTCATCAATAAGAACTTAGCCTTGGGCAAGATTTCCTCTTCAAAATCCCCCAGGCCTCTCCCTTCTTCTTCATCAAAAAGAAAGCACAACCTGGGCAAAAACCTGGTCTATGTCCCTGCCAAGATTATCAGTGTCTGAACAAACAGACTATTCGCAATGCCTATCCCCTTCCTTTGCTCCAGGACTTCATGGACTGAATCTGAGGAGCAAAAGTGTTCACTAAGATGGATGTACGATGGGGATATAACAATGTTCAGATAAAAGAAGGAGATCAATGGAAGGCAGCCTTCATCATGCACTGTGGCTTGTTTGAACCCAATGTCATGTTCTTTGGATTAACCAATTCCCCTCCCACCTTCCAATGATTCATGAACAATTCATTCTGGGATCTCATCATGGAAGGATGGCTAGTCATTTACATGGACAACCTCCTTATCTTCTCCCCCGACCAGAAAACCCACATGGAAAGAACCCATCAAGTTTTGCAATGGATGGAAGAGCTCCACCTCCACCTGAAACTGGAGAAGTGCTTCTTCAACCGGGACAAGGTAGAATATCTAGGGATGATTATCTGTCCTAACAAAATCGCCATGGACTCCACCAAGTTGGATGGAATAGCCCATTGGCCTACCCCCACCTCTGTAAAGGATGTTTGATCATTCTTGGGCTTCGCCAATTTCTACCATCAGTTCATCCCTGACTACTCAACCATAGCCCAACCTCTCATTGACCTCACCAAGAAGGCTGTCACCTGGTTTTGGGGAGACTCATGCCAATCAGCATTTGACCTCCTCAAAGAATGATTCATGTCCAAACCTGTCCTCAGAGTCCCAAACCTCTCTGCACCCTTTGCCATCTCCACCAATGCCTCTCTTTATGCCTCCGGAGGAATCCTCCTCCAAGCAGATACCAATGGAGAATGGCACCCTTGTTCATACCTTTCTCAAAGTTTCAATCTGGCCCAATGAAACTACAATATCCATGACCAAGAACTCCTCACAGTCCTTTGGGCACTCAAAGCCTGGTCCCACTACCTACGGGGGTCCCCCCACCAAGTTCTAGTGTTCACAGACCACAAGAACCTCACCTACTTCCATGAACCCCATACCCTGAACTGACAACAGGCCCACTGGTTGCTGGACCTTGTGGACTTCAACCTTAAATTAATCCATGTGCCCAGATTGCAGCTTTCCACTCCCGACGCCCTCTCCCGATGAGCTGACCACCTCCTGACTGACACCCTAGACAATGCCCAGATCACGTTACTCCCACCATCTCTCTTTATCAATGTCATTGACATTGCCCTCTCCACCAAGATTCGCTCAGCTTCAGCAGCGGACCCATTTGCCCTTATCTCCCTTCAAGCCATCGATGAAAACATCCCCTCCGCATTTCACTCTTGACTCTCTGATTGGCAAAATCATGAGGGGGTACTCACATACCAAGACCGAGTATATGTTCCCCCAGATGGCGACCTTAGGAGAGAAATCTTGCAATGATGTCATGACCATGAGATGGCTGGCCACCCAGGATATCTCAAAACCCACCAACTGGTCTCGGCTGAATTCTGGTGGCCCAGCCTTGCCTCATTCATTCAGAACTACATAGAAGGGTGTGCCACTTGTCAGCAAAACAAAACTAATACACACCCCACTGTTCCTCCCTTAACCCCCATTGCCACCTCTGCCTCTCACCCTTTCCAAGACATCTCCATTGACCTAATCACTGATCTCCCCATTTCTAATAGCAAGGACTCGATAGTTGTATGGGTGGACCATGCTTTTAAAGGGGCAATATTCTGCCCAACTAACAAATCAGCCTCTGCAGCCAATGTCACCTCACTCTACTTTCACAAAGTTTACCAATGCTTCAGCCTCTTTGACTGGGTCATCTCTGACAGGGGTCCCCAATTCATGTCTGCTTTCGCTAAGGAAATGGGAAGAATCCTAAACTACGACCTCCATCTGTCCACAGCATACCACCCGCAAACTGATGGATAGACTGAGCGCATGAACCAGGAACTCGAAACCTACCTCTGGATTTTCTGCAGAGATAACCCTACTTCTTGGACTGAGTTCCTGACCTTCACTGAATTCACCCACAACCACCACCCACACTCCATCACCAACCAATCCCTGTTCTTTCTCCAAATGGGTTATGAACCGAGACCCCTCCCTTCTGTCCTTGCATCCTCCAAACTCCCTGTGGTGGAGCTCCGTCTCTCCCAACTCACCAAAGCCAGGGAGGAAGCTCAAGCTGCCCATGAACTCACTAGGGCTGTCATGGCCTTCCAAACGTGAAGGAACTTCAAACCCTTTGCCCTAGGAGATAAGGTTTGGTTGGAAGCAAGGAATCTCCACCACCTTCAAAAGGACCCCAAGTTCCTCCTGTGTCAGAAAGGACCATTTGAAATCACTGGAGTTCTTTCTCTGATCACCTACCGCTTATGTCTTCCAAAAACCTGGAAAATCCACCCCATTTTCCATGCCTTCCTTCTTTCCCCTGCCAAGGAAACTCCTGTCCATGGCCCTAACTTCCCGAAGCCCCCTCCTGATCTTGTTGGACCTGAAGAAGAGTACCTCATGGACCATATCCTTCATCATCAAGGCCCTTCCACCCAACGGCATTTCCTGATCTGATGGAAAGGGTACTTGGCTGAGGAGGATTCCTGGGAACCTGAGTGGAATTTAAAGCATTCCAAACTCCTTCTCACCACCTATAAAAGGTGTCACCCCAAGGACTTTTCCCCTCAGCCCTCTTAACAATTGCCCATTTGAAACACCATGCCCTGCTCTGATGTCCCAGAAATCATCCTTCCCACTCCTCCCTGTGTCTCTATCCCACCACCTTCCAAATCTTCTTATGATTCTGTCCTTGATACTATTTCTTGGATGGATGACCCAGCAGCCTCTTCATGGCTAAGAAGACTAGTAACCACCTGCTGGTGGCAAAGCTAATAGCTGGATTCCCTGTGGCCCCATCTCTGCTCCTACTCTCTTGTTCCTCCCATCCTGAGTTGTCAGGCCCAATGACAATGTCAGTTTAAAGTCTTGGTCCTGGGCAGTGTGTTGCAGAGTACCGATCCATGACCTCACCTTGTCCCTCAGCTTGTCTCACTCTCTTAGACTTGCTTCTCACCTTGATGACTTCCCTCATCATTATATCCTCCACTCCTCCACATTGTCGTTGTCTTTCACCAATGTTACTCGACTCTCCCCTGGATTTCTCCCTCTCAGTAGAGGACCACCCATCTTTCCCCTCCAGGACCCCACATGCCCCATATGGCACTTTTATTTTATTTTCTAGGTCCCCCTTGACTCCCATCTTCCCCTATAAAGTTCTGCGTCAGTGACTTGAAGCCTAGTAAGGGGGTAATGTTATGTTTTATTCCCTTTTGCCCCTATCTCAGCTTTGGTGCCCATCCCCTGGCCACCTTCTCTTTGACTCTGCCCTACTTCTAGACTATGAGTAGATCATCATCAGACCTTTCCTTTGTCCTATGATCCCCTTTCTTGAGGAGACATCCTTGATCATTGGACTTCACCTTTTCCCTTACTTATTGAGAAGATCATCCTTCAACACTTGGACTCCTTCTCCTGTAGCTCTCTTGCTATAGGCCTTTGCCTTTCTTCATTGTTAGATACCTTTCATCTCTCAATGTTCCCCTTTGCCATGCACCCTGGACTCATACTATGGTTGTACTCCAATTCAACCTAGTATTCTTTAGTTCACTAGTTATCACTCAGTAGCATGCTCATCTTGTACTTCGATCCCTCTAGTACTTGATACTCAATCTACAAGTTACTGCGGACTTTGCCCGACCCTGGCTTCAGTCTTCTTGTCCACCCTTTGCTTCCAAAGTAGGGTAGCCTTCTAGTAGCCCCATGGCTAGAAGTCCTTAGCATTGTCCAAGTCTCTGACATCCCCAGTCCACTTGACTCCCAGAGTTCACACCTAGCCTACGGCAAAGCATAACAGGACCAATGTGTGCATCAAGAAGTGCAAGCAGAATGCACAGACCTTCACCTCAGTGGCCACTCTTGCTAAATGGGCTTGGGTCATCTAGTTTTGTTGTTGTATTACACATATGTTGCTGTCTTGTAGTGTATCACACTTTGACAGCGCACTTGATGTACTCAACATGTCATTCGATTATTAACAATTTGCTGTTTTTGTGGATCACATGGGGAGTTTTGAGGTCTGCATTCCAAGATCATGATCAGTGAAAAGTGTGACAATATCACCTGATTTGTGTATTACTAAGCGTTATAGTAACGGTCACTCCCCCTCCCCTCCCCCGGTGAAAATCTGCAAGTCCATGTTCTGAGTCTTTTCATCACACACCTCTTGGGCAAACCAATGGCTAACATATACTTTGTTCTGTACAGTTACAGTGAACTCACTTCCTATGCTTATGAGACATAGGTTCACTGACTTTGTTTTCAGACACTGTTACACAAGCTGGTCTACTACTCCATGACCTTAAGATCAGTCAATGTATGTCTTCCAGGCAATGCACTAATAGCAAAGTCTGATGTACCTTAACAGACACCAAGCTCCCTCCCCATGCTTCCTTTACTGCCCAGATTGTTGGCACTCTCCTTGGTGCCATCTTGAATTACTATAAGAAAGTGCAGTCACATTTCATGCACTTCCTTACCATTCTTTCTAGTATTGATGAACTCTATCATTGATAACCAGCAGGATATGGAAATACCACAGGTAATTCCATGTGTGCAGCTGAGGGCAATGAAGGGAAAGAGTGGGCCTGAAGTGGGAGATACTCACTTCTAGGAGAGCGAGTTGTTGTAAAGTGTATAGTGAAGTCTTGAGTAGCTGACTGGGGTTTCCAAGTAGGAATAAGACTTATATTGTGAGAGTGAAGACACATCCTACTTATAGGATATCATGTCTGTATGTATGTATGTATGTCTCTATCATAATAGGTAAGTCCATGGAACATTAGAGAATGTCATGGAACATACAGTATGTGTAATACATTGGTAATGTATTGGAAATGGTCTTGGTAATGCCAAGACATTTCTCAGTCAGCTGTCATCCTATTGAATGATAAGATATCTGTTATCTATGATGTCATATATGATGAGTAATAGAGATAGCATAACAGCCTTTGTCCAGGTCCACCTAGAATCATGGTAGATGATAAGAAAGATAAGATATGAATACCATGATTCCTGATATGGGATATTCTGCTGTCTGTTTGTTAAAACCAGGTCAACTCTGAGGCTTATCTCTGAAACGTCGGAGATCAGGCTGAGACATGGGGCTTTGGCTTCACCATATGTGGTGTGCCCTTGCAGAGTTCAGCCCCTTACTTTGGGGTCAGAGGTTGGAGGGTCAGAGGCGTCAAACTCGATGTTGTAAACAATGATGAGATTACAACTAGAAGTCAGATAGATGAGAGTCTTCAAGACTCAAAGGATTTGGGGGTTTGGAGCTGAGAATATAGTTGATATTTGAACTAAGGAAAGTACATGATTCTGAGAGGTTTATATACTAGGGTTCAGAGGTGCATTAGTAACATCTGAGTAATGGTTTGTAAGTAGAATGAATCTGGGTACAAGTATGCCAAAGCAGTGTTTGGATGAAAGAAAGCTGGAGCAGTGCTACCAAGCAGGAGCATAGGATTGGATGTAGGTAAGTAGTGAGACTAGTACAGATATAGACAAAGTAACATAATAGAAATGGAGAGGAACATACTATGAAAGACTAAGGTCAGACATCCAAGAGGTTGGGGGTCCAAGCCAAAGGGAAGAGTATTGGGTCAGCTGGGTAAAAACTTGGGGGTAGGCTTGGATGTCTGAGTTTGGACTTAGCGAATTTCTGGGATATGACAGTATCCCCCTCTTAGGCCTGAACCCCTGAAGGCCTTAAGTGAGGAACAATGCAGAGTGGCTGAGTTGGAGTCTGAAATTTTTGTTGATTGTTCTGGGGGCCTATATATGTAAGTGGTCATGCTCTGCCCTAGCTCTCCGAATTCCCTTCCACCATGTCTGACTTCAACAACATCACCAAGTGGGCTGATGAGCATCTCAAGGAGCATGAGGATGACTCAGAGGAACTATGCAATGTGAAGTACAATGAGCACAAGCGATGTTGGGTGAAGGCGAAGGAAGAGGAGGCTCAGAGGAAAGCTGAGGCAGAGGCAGAGGCATGCCAAAAGGCCGAGGAGGAGGCATGCTGAAAGGTGGCCAAAGAGGCTGAGAGGCGCAGGGCTGAGGAGACTGCAGCCAAGAAATGGGTGAGTGCATGCCTGATCATTTGGGGGTTCATACTGATTATCAGAAGGCTAAGCAAATTCATGCTGAACAGAGCATGGACAAGGGAAAGGGCAAGGAGGCCAAGTCAGGGCCTCGGGTGTGCCTTCAATGCCAAAAGCGCAACCTGAGCCTGTGCATCCTGCATGGGGGCAAGTTGACATCGTGCTGTCCTTGCTACGACTTGAAGCTGAGGTGCCAGTGGGAGGACAAAAGGTGTTACGTTTTTCTCTTTCTACTACGCTTTCCTCAACCTTATGCTTACCTCTCTCACCTTGTACTCCATCATCTTGCTGTTCGAGCCCCGCCTAACTACATCTTTATTCTCTGTATTACTTATACGTTCTTGAACATTCCCTCGACTTCCTTGCCTCGCATATGCTGACTCATCTTTGTTCCTCAGCATTCTACCTAGTTCTATGCCTGACTCATCTTTGTTCCATAATGTTCCACCCAGTTCTATTTGGTTCCCACGGCTTATCTATTTAAACCATAGCACTCAACCTGTAACTCTAAGCTTGATCTTCTCAATCTAACGAGTTCTTGCAGACTTCATCTGATCCCCTCGTCTCAGCCTTTGTCCACCCTTCGCTTCAGTAGCAAGGGAAGCCCTCTAGTAGCACCACGGCTAGAGGTTCTCCACGTCATCTAAGCTTCCGACTCCTTGTCCGCTTGACTCCTTTGAGATCACGCCCAGCCTATGGCAAAGCGTAACAAAAGGAAGGAGTCCAAGAGACTGAGGACAGTCAAGAGGAAGAAGATGGAGGTCAAGATACCTATGAGGAAGATGAAGAAGGCGAGGACTGAGGACTTGGAGGTGAGTCTGAGTGGGTCATCGGAGGCCACAACAGGTGACATGTCAGCCCTGGTGGAGGTCCTTCAGGGCATCACTGACATCCTTAGGGACCTTTGCCAGGTGAGTGTCCGAGCCGGTGTAGAAACAATGGAAAGTTTGTTGGTAACTTTCCTATATGTGAAGGGTACATTTGTTCATCCCTATAAGGAGGTCCAAAGGCAGAGATGGAATGCCAGATAGGAGTGGTCCACAGATGGGATGGTCCAAAGATGGTCCAGACTGGGAAAAGGCAGTCTGAGGGTACAAGCGATAGTCCAGACTTGTTAGTCCAAGATGAAAGGCAGTCAGTGACAGTGAAGACAATGAAGATGTGCGATGCAGGAAATATGTGCATAAGGATCCCAAAAGTAAGATCCAAAGTTGGAAGATGTATTCAAAATCAGATGTACAAGACTTTATAGTCTGGGCATATCCTGGACTGTGAAGGGTCGAAGTGTAAATGACATATGAACTCTAAAAAGTGGAGGGAATATGAGATAATGTGTAACGATGTCGGTGATGTGTGTCCAAGACCGCAAAAGGGTATATCGAAAGTACTACAAAGTGGTAAAGCGAAACTGATGCAAACCAGACTAAGATGATGTGGACTAGACTGACATGGATTGCCTGGATTGACTTTGGACTGGCATGGATGGATTGGATAGACCTCAGATATGTTCCTATACAAGAACAGAGATCCTCAGATCTCTACACTGGGCACAGAATCAACCGCCAGAACCTGCTGCTACAGCAGCTGGTCGAATTGAAGGCAGAGGAGGTGTATGGGTTGGGTGAAGAGTACTCAGATTTGGACTCGGGGGCCAAGCTGAGTGCAGATGAGTTTGGGGAGTTGTGCATGGAGGTCAAGAAGTACAAAAGGGGAGTGCTAATGTGCAGGGAGGCCAAGGGGCAAGGAAAGGGAGAGCTGATGCACAAGGAGTCGGGGGAAGAGGATGGAGAAGGGTCTGAAGAGGATGAGTAGGTAGAAATATGTCTTAGCTCTACAAAATGTACATTATTTCCTGTGCCAACTATTTGGTGTGAGGACTGGGCTTATCAGGGTATCAGAGGTGGAAGTTGTAAACGAGTTTGGAGGTGTGGCCAAGTTCAATGGCCAGTAGCCAAGAGGTTTCATCATTGGTACCTTCGTATCTGGTCCAACACACTAGGTAAAGGAGCTTACAATGTCTTCGTCTTCAATTTACCTTAGAGTTGAGAGTCTCAGAGATCTCGAACTTGGGCTCTCTGTCAACTTCTATTGGAGGTGGTGGGGGTTGTACTCTATTGGGGATAGTGTTGGGCATAGAGGGTTCTAATTGTGAAACATGGAATACGGGGTGTACAGATTTCATAGAGTTGGGGAGTCAGAGGATGAATGAGTGGGTTCCAGCTTGAGCAATGATAGTGTAGGGTCCAAGATTCTTGTTGAACAGCTTTTTAGAGGGCCTGGTAGACCTGAAATACTTGTCTTTCACAAATACCTGATTGCTGACCTTGAAATTGGGTGTGGGCATTCACTTGGCATCTGCAGGTCCTTGACAATGCTCTTGGGCATGGGCCATTTCTTCTCAGAGGAATTGATGAAGGGAGTTGAGGTCAACTGAGTATTCCTGAGCTTGGGCCAAGGTAAGATCTCATTTGGGGTGTAAACTGATGTTCAGGTAGTAGCCTTTATTAGCGAAGAAGGGTGATATGCCTGTAGTAGCACTTGGAGCATTGTTGTATGCGAACTCAGCGAGGGGGAGGAGTTCAGACCAGTTGTCTTGCTGGTAATTGCAATATACTCGGAGGTACTGTTCAAGTGTCTGGTTCATTTGCTCTGTCTGACCATCACCCTCTGGGTGGTAACCAGAGGTAAAGTGGAGGCGGATGTCTAAGGCTTTCCCAAGAGATCGGAAGAAGTGAGACATGAACTCAAAGTCTCGGTTGGAGGTGATATGAGATGGAACTCTGTGCTTAGAAAAGATGTGGAGTAGGAAAAGCTTTGCTAGTTCTGGAGAGGTGATAGTATCATGAGTTGGGATGAATATGCATTGTTTAGATAGGCAGTCCATGACTACAAGGATGGCTGTGAAATTGGAAGAGGAAGGGAGTTGTTTGATGAAGTCCATGGAGATTGAGTTCCACAGCTTCTTGGGGATGGGGAGCTGCTTCAGCAGCCCATAGGGCTGATGTCTAGGTACTTTCATGTGAGCACAGGTGGTACAGGAGGAAACATATTCTTTGATGAAGGTTCTGATTCCTGGCCATGTATACTTGTGACAAATTAGTTCCAGTATTCAGTTCTGGCCAAAATGTCCTGAGAGTGGGTGATCATGTTTAAATCGGAGGATGCGGAGCCAAAGGTCATTAGCATTGGGAACATAGATTCAGTTGTCTAAACAAAGGTAACCTTCAGGGTCAACTGACCACCGAGAGCCTTCAAGTTTGGGGGTGGACATGTGGATTTTGGTGAGAGGGTTGGAGAGGAGTGTGGACAGGATGTCACTGTGAAGTTGTTCGACATCAAAGAGGGTGCTTGCTCAGAGTACTGGAGCAGCAAGGTAGGTAGCTCAGAGGAATGCAGTGAGCTATTCCTGAGTGAATATTGGATGGAAATTATGGGGGTTGATGTGAGCATAGTTCTTATCCCCCTTTTTGGGATAGACGTCCCAGCATCTAGTGAGGGCATTGGGCTTTGTGCCAAGTTGCCCAGGGCGAAAACGGACGATCATGTTGAACTGGGAGAGGAACTCCAACCAGCAGGCTTGCCACCAAGTCAGAAGCTTTGTAGTAGTGAAATATTTGAGGTTTTTGTGGTTGGTGACAACATCGGTCGGAGTGCCCGAACCTTCAAGATAGTGACACCATGTCCAAAATGCTTCATGGATGGCAAGGAGCTCTTTATCATGGGTATTGTAATTGAGCTTGGGGGCCGAGAGCATTCGGAAGTAGTATGAGATGGGCCGAATTTCATCATCGGGGCATCAGATAGAGATGATACCAGTGATAGCATAGTCTGAAGTGTCTGTTTCTGTTACGCTTGGCCCGGGTAGGGTCGAGCGTAGACTCAAAGGGGTTCGAGGGACTAAGGATGTACCAGCATTCTTGACGCTACGGTACGACTAAGGACCTTCGGGCGAGGTATCTGCTCACGAAGAGCACGCTCAGCGTCGAAGGGTTCGATGAGTCCGGGGAGGACGAATCCTATCCCTGTCTTGGGAGGTCGAGCATAGGAGTTATCTCAAGGGTAGAATTGAGTAGCTCTAGCTTAGAGAATACAGGCGTAGAGACTACGGTTTATATACGAGAGTCATGGAACGTCATGGAAGCCCATAGAAAGAACGGGTTGTTACGGGATGAAGAGAGATGTGACTCGGGGAAGCGAAAGGACTCGGGACGAGTCGAAACGAGTCACATCCGCTGCGGATCTGTTGATCAATGTCGATCAGAAGCAGCTGTCTATCAAAGATTATCATGAAACGAAGAAGTGGCCGGAACGGCCCGAAGCGACAATGACAGCGGGGT
>JBBPSV010001129.1:0-10924 GCA_038093795.1 Retiboletus fuscus
CAAATCCTTGGCTACAAATCGGTCTCTTGGTCATGTGATTTGGCTCAGGGGTTGTAAAGATATGCCAATTCTAAAACAGGAGCACCATTGTAACAGTTTTTGGACTTTTGATGCCAGATACAGAATCACCTTGCTTGACAAGGTTTCTGTCACACCCAAAAATCGTGGGAAAGTGCAGCCCCTGTCTTACTGGAAATTGCCATGTCAGTCCAACAAACAAATTTGGCTGAGGCTTGACTTTGGAAATTGGAATCAGAAATCTTCGGTTTGCATAATCCCATAATGCTCCACAGATGCCATGTAGAACTGCATATTTTCATTGAGTACCTGAGTCTGCATTAGGTTAGGACTTGTCTATGGACTCCTCATATTCCAATGCATCTCCTTCCACCATTGCAATGTTTTCTTGTTTAGCTCCTCAAGCCTATCATTCTCTGCAAGCAACTTGGCCTGGTGTCCTTTCTGAAAAACATTGTCATCGAAATCATGTAACAAACGGATGCTCGAACACTCTCTACTGTGAGATAGTGCAACATAGAGGTTAAACAATGTCAGGCCTCCAGTAGGAGGTGTGGCAATGTTCATGATCACAGATGGTATTGTCTGTCCTTGTGCACGGTAGTCTGTGAATGCATATTCTGCAGTCATTGGAAACTGGTGGTGGTGGATGGTGTGTGTGATGACTTTGCCATCAGAAGACTGGCACTTAATGCGAAAAGTTTTGTATGCTGGCTCTACAGGAATCACTGACTCATTCAAGTCCTTCAACTGCGTCACTCTGGTGTGAGTGAGTTTCACCAGAATGCACAAAGGGAGATGTTTGAGTTTCACAATGGGTTCAACTTGTGAGATGATGGGTTCATTCAGGTTTAGCAGGATGTTAGTGACAATGCCATGTGCACCGTTGGTAATATCAAGGTCTGTTTCGATGTTTTGTGTGACCATGACCTTCATTCTGAGACTGACCTCAACCATGTCTGGAAGGTCCTGCTTTCTCTGTTTGCAACTTGACCTATCTCCCATTCCCCATGCAGCTACAGCATAATGCTCAGCAAGTTTCAGAGGTTCACCCTTGATCATGTCCTCAGTGTAGCACTGGAAAATGACATGACCTGTATCATGGCCATGTTGCCTCAATGCTGCTTCGTTCCATAGCCTCCAAATGGTGTTGACGTGGGATTATCAAAGCAGCATTAGTCCATAGGCCAGAGCTGAAATCTGTTTTGAGGCAGTTTCTATTGGTGATGAGGAGTGTGCATAACATCTCCACATGGTGCTGCTGCACTCGACCAAATCGAAGGTGTTGAAGAAAGTCTCACTGTTACGTTTTTCCATTTTTCCCTTACTACTACGCTTTCCTTGATACGCTTTCCTTGACCTTATGCTTACCCTTGTCTTGCACTTTGTTCGTCTCGCTGTTCGAGCCCTGCCCAATGACATCTTTTACCTCTGTACTACTCATACATTCTCCAACGTTCCCTCGGCTTCCATGCCTTGTGTACGCTGACTCACCTTTATTCCTCAGCATTCTACCTAGTTCTATGACTGACTCATCTTCATTCCTCAATATTCCACCAAGTTCTATTCGGTTACCATGGCTCGTCTATTTAAACTGTAGCACTCAACCTGTAACCCTTAAGCTTGATCTTCTCAATCTAACGAGCTCCTGTGGACTTCATCTGATCCCTTTACCTCAATCCTTGTCCACCCTTCGCTTCCATAGCCAGGGCAGCCCTCTAGTAGCACCACGGCTAGAGGTCCTTTGCATCATCCAAGCTCCCGATGCCCAGTCTGCTTGACTCCTTTGAGATCATGCCTAGCCTATGGCAAAGTGTAACAAAAGATCAAGCTTTCATCTCGTGTGGACTACCTCCGTTGTAGCTCCAATACCCCCTTGATTCTCGAGCGTGCTCCCCATGAGCAGATTTCTTGAATCCTTGAACCACCATTGTGTCCCAACGACCCACCATCGATCCTCGTTGGTCTAGGCCACGAGAACCCCTGCCTACCGACCTATCTGAGTCGGAAGCTCCCCAAGATACTGCGTCATCACCGGATACCAACCCAGACTTAGACCTTGATACTCTCTTCGGACCCGAAGAAGAACTCACTCTCCAACACCAGTTCTCGTCTGGACTAACCATCCCCAGAGAACCAACCCTGCCCTCGCCAACCCCCCGAGCACATAACCCCCCTTTCGGAGGATTTCCTCTCTCATACCCTCCCCCAACCGCCCCTCCCCAATCCACCATGCCAACTGCAGCAACTATCAAACCCACTGAACTTCATCTCGGGACCCCCAAAGACTTCGATGGATCATTCGCCAAAGCTAAAGACTGGCTTGGGACTGTCACCTTTTACCTAGCTGTTAACTCTGAAGTCTATGACACCGACATCAAGAAGGTGGCCTATGCCCTATCATTCATGAAGAAGGGCTCGGCCAAGGTCTGGGCTGCCACCTTTAGGCAAAAGATCCTTGCTCAAGCTATGCTCAACCTGGGAACTTTCGCCAACTTCTGTGACTCATTCTCTAAGTCCTTCGTCTGAAAGGACACCATCGCCTCCAGCCTCCACTGGCTCGCCACGACCAAGATGGTCAAGAACAAGCACAGGGACTACTCCCCTTCCCTCACTGAATACACCGCTCACTTCCAGAATCACGTAGCTATCTCTAAGGTCACTGACCCTAATGTCCTTATTAGTACTATGCTATTGGAATCCTGGAACCTCTGATGTGGAAGATTCAAAGCATGGAGACCCCCCCGGACAAGATCGAGGACTGGTATGCCAAAGCTGCCCACTTCGTGGCCATGAAGGAGCGAGCAAGGGACTTGGCAAAACGCGGAAGCAGAAAAGTGTTTCACGGACTCCACTCTGTCCCAAAATCAACCATCCCAGACCCTGATGCTATGGACGTAGACATCATACGCACCACCCCTATCCCCAAACTCACTCCCACTGAACGAAAACGCTATATCGAACACAATCTCTGTTTTCACTGCCGAGAGGAAGGGCACCTATCTACCAACTGCCCTAAGTTCTCCAAAGGCAAGAAACCTTCGGTCAAAGCAGTGGCCACCTTGGACCTTCCCAAATTGGAGGAAATCCCGGATGACGCCGATGAAGATGAGGATGGGGTAGCGGTTAGAAGGGTATCATTTTCCCAGGGTTTTTAAAGAGGGGACCTGTCACAACGTCTACGTCCCCCAGTGCTTTGGTATTTGTAACTTCTACTACGAACTCCATGCAAATTCCAGTACAAGTTATCATCCCCTCGCACACCTTGCAAACCGTTGACACCTGAGCCCTGATTGATAGTGGAGCTGATGTCTGCTGCATCAACTGGGGCTTCACTAAGAAACACAAGATCCCCCTGACCAAACTCAACCACCCGGTCTACACCAAAAATGCTGATGGAACCATTAACACCAAAGGAACTATCCGATACGTCGCCGACCTCTTCGTCTCCACCGAGGGCCTCGTTCACCAAATCACCTGCCATGTCATGCACCTCAGCAAGGATAACATATTCCTTGGAATCCCCTGGTTATGAAAGGCCAACCCAACCATTGACTGGGCAAAGAGAACCCTTTGAATCGCTGAAACTACTGATGAATCGAAACTCCTCTTTTCCCTCCACCAAGGAGCTTACTTACGACAGGAAAAGCTCCTCATTCCCCCTCGACCCCCACCATGCCATGTCTTCATCAATTCGATTCAAGACGAATGTCTGTATGCCTACAACGGATGGGAGGACGAATGTGACTTCCTAACCCACGCTCACGACCAATATACCATCAATCATATCATTCGTTGCAGGTCACGGTTCATCCCAGCTCCTGTAATCTCTCATCTCTCCATCGCCTCCAGCCTCGCTCTTTCCCCTGACATGCCAGTTGCCTCTTCCCTCCCAGAAGAGTTTGCCAAATATAAAGAGATCTTTGCTGAAGAAGCAGCGAACGTTCTTCCTCCATCTAGACCCTATGACCATGCCATCAACCTCAAAGAGGACTTTGTTCCCTGTATCGCCAAAATCTACCCCCTTTTAGCTGACGAACGACAAGCTATGGACAAATTCATTGACAAAAACCTAGCTTCAGGCAAAATTTCTCCCTCGAAATCCCCTCAGGCCTCCCCTTTCTTCTTCGTTAAAAAAAAGCCGAACCTGGGCAAAAACCTGGTCTGCGACCTTGCCAGGATTATTGATGCCTAAACGAGCAAACCATCTGGGATGCCTATCCTCTCCCTCTCCTTCAGGATTTCATGGACTGGATGCGGGGAGCGAAGGTGTTCACCAAGATGGACGTCCGATGGGGTTATAACAACATTCGCATTAAGGAAGGAGACCAGTGGAAAGCCACCTTCATCACGCACTGAGGGCTGTTTGAACCGAATGTCATGTTCTTCGGATTAACCAACTCCCCCCCCATGTTCCAATGGTTCATGAATGACTCATTCTGAGATCTCATCACAGAAGGATGGCTATTTATCTATATGGATGACCTCCTCATTTTCTCCCCTGACCAACAAACTCATACCGAACGAACCCACCGTGTATTGCAACAGATGGAAGAACTTCATTTACATTTAAAACCAGAAAAGTGCTTCTTCAATCGTGATGAAGTAGAATACCTTGGGATGATCATCTGACCTGACGAAATTGCGATGGACCCCACCAAGTTAGACGGGATCGCCCACTGGCCCGTCCCCACCTCCGTAAAAGAAGTCCGATCCTTCCTAGGATTTGCCAACTTTTACCAACGGTTCATCCCCGACTACTCCACTATCGCTAGACCCTTTATCGACCTTACCAAAAAGGCCACTACCTGGTCTTGGAACAATTCGTGTCGGTCAGCATTTGACCTACTCAAAGCACAGTTCACCTCCCAACCGGTTCTTCGAGTCCCAGACCTCTCTGCCCCCTTTGCCATCACAACTGATGCCTCCCTCTACGCTTCTGGAGGAATCCTCCTCCAAGCGGATCCTAATGGCGAATGGCACCTCTGTTCCTACCTCTCCCAAAGTTTCGACCAAACCCAACAAAATTATGATATCCACAACCGAGAACTCCTAGCAGTGCTCCGAGCACTCAAAGCCTGGTCCCACTACTTGCAGGGATCCCCTCACCAGGTTAGAGTGTTTACGGATCACAAAAATCTCACTTATTTCCGTGAACCCCACACCCTGAACCAACAGCAAGCTCGTTGGTTGCTTGACCTAGCTGACTTTGACCTCAAATTGATCCATGTACCGGGGTCCCAACTCACAGGCCCTGATGCCCTCTCCTGACACGCAGATCACTTCCCAAAAGATGCCTCAGATAATTCCCTTGTAACGCTCCTCCCCCCATCCCTTTTTGTCAATGTCATCGACGTCGCCCTCTCCTCAAAGATCCGCTCTGCCTCCGCCACCGACCCATTCGCCCTGACTTTGCTCCAGGCCGTAAATGAAAACATCCCCACAGTGTTTCGTTCCTGGCTCTCCGACTGGCAGAATCGGGAAGGAATACTCACTTACCAAGACCATGTATATGTTCCCCCCAATGGGGATCTCCGACGCGACATCTTGCATAAATGTCATGATCATGAAACTGCCAGACACCCTGGATACCTCAAAACCCATCAGCTTGTCTCCGCCGAGTTCTGGTGGCCTGGCTTAGCGTCCTTCGTTCGAAACTACATAGAGGGGTGTGCAATCTGTCAGCAGTGCAAAACCAACACCCATCCCAGTTCTCCACCACTGACCCCCATCCCTACCTCAGCATCCCATCCTTTCCAGGACATCACGGTGGATTTGATCACCAACCTCCCAGTCTCGAATGGAAAGGACACTATAGTCGTCTGGGTAGATCAAGCCTTCAAGGGTGCTATATTCTGCCTGACTACTAAATCCGCTTCGGCTGCTGACGTTGCCTCCCTCTATTTCCACAAGGTGTACCAATGTTTTGGCCTCTTTGATTGAGTTATCTCTGACAGGGGGCCCCAGTTCTCTTCGGCCTTTGCCAAAGAAATGGGACGAATCTTAAACTACGACCTCCGCTTATCCACCGCTTATCATTCCCAAACGGACGGTCAAACTGAACGGACCAACCAGGAACTCGAAACCTATCTTTGAATCTTTTGCGGAGACAACCCTACTTCTTGGACTGAACTCCTGACTTTTGCCAAATTTGCCCATAACCACCACCCCCACTCGGTCACCAACCAATCTCCGTTCTTCCTCCAAATGGGCTATGAACCGAAACCCCTACCCTAAGTCCTCTTGTCCTCCAACCTCCCTGCAGTAGAACTTCGCCTATCCCAACTTACTAAAGCAAGGGATGAAGCCTGGGCCGCTCATGAGCTTGCTAGAGCAACCATGGCCTCTCGAATCCGACAGCGTTTCAAACCCTTCGCCCCGGGAGATAAGGTCTGGTTGGAAGCAAGGAACCTTCACCGTTTTCAAAAAGATCCCAAGTTCCTTCTGAAACGCGAAGGACCATTTGAAATTGTCAAGGTTCTTTCCCCTATCACTTATCGCTTACGCCTCCCCAAAACCTGGAAAATTCACCCCATTTTCCATGCCTCTCTGCTCTCCCCTGCCAAGGAAACCCCCGTTCATGGTCCGAATTTCCCCTGACCACCTCCTGATCATATTGGCCCTGAAGAAGAATACCTTGTGGACCGCATTCTCCATCATAAAGAACCACCCTCCTGACGGTGTTTCCTGATCCGCTGGAAAGGATACTCAGTGGAAGACGATTCCTGGGAACCTGAGCGGAATCTGAAGAATTCCAAACTCCTCCTGGCCACCTATAAAAAGCGTCACCCCAAGGACTTTCCTCTCCAGTCCGCTTGATTATCCACCACCACCAACAACACCTCTACAGTACCATGCTCTGCTCTGATGTCCCCAAACTCATTCTTCCTATTCCCCCCCGGTGCGGTAACTCACCGCCTGCAGAGTCTGTTACTGATTCTGTCCTTGCTTCTGTCTCTTCTCTCACTGTCTCCAATGACTCCGATGGAGAGATTCACCCCCGTCCAACTCCTCAGCCTAGCCTCTTTACTCCTCATTCTATGTCTCCTAGTGTCCCAAGTGTTTCTTCTTCTCATTCCTACCATATGCCTCCTTCCATTCTAAACCCCCATGCCATGATCGTCAATAACACCTCTTCCCCCATGTCCCGTGTTGCTACTCCCGGTTGGGGAAGCCGGCCTGCTATTTCCATCCCTGAGCTTGCAGAACCACCTGTCTGTCTGGCCGCTTATCTCGGCACCATTGAATCCGTCAACCTCCCCGAGCATGCCCATAGGGTATGCCCGGATCTTCCCACCGACACCGAATCCTGCACCCTCCTCCGCTTCCTCAGGGACCCCAGATATATGGTACCCATCAGCGCGCACCTTGACTATGGGTCTGCACTCCACTCCCTTTACCTCACCACCCTCCAGGTCACTCGACTCATCTCCCTAGTATGCATGCCTTCGGCCTTGTCCAATGCCAACGCCACCTTCTGCAACCACACCCTGTCCCATATCCAAATGGAACTAGAGACTAACCTCCTCCTGATGTTCTACCAACTTGGAATGTTGGAGTTCATACAGGACCTGGACTGCTATCTCCAGGATCTGGCCCACTACACACACCTTGGTGCTACCACAGTATCCACTCCCTCGGCATCGTCTTCGGCATTGAACTCCGAGGAGCTCAACGTCATAGAACACATTGAAGCCCACTGGACAGGCAACTTCGGCAACATGCCTCTCCTCCCCTCTCACCCTCATTTTCACAAGGCCTGCTTCGAATGCCACTGCCTCAATCACCAGCATGTCCACTGTGGGGTCTATCAGTGTCCGATATGCCACTGTTTCCGTCCCAGCCATTCTCAGTGGCAGTGCCCTCTATGCCATGCTCCTCCGCCGCCCTCGCCCTCTACCTCTCCCGCCTCCTCCCACTTGTCACACCCTTCCTTGCCCCATCGTTCCTACCACGGACCCCGCTGTAGAAACAACAGAAAGTTCAGGTTAACTTTCCTATATGTGAAGGGTATGTTCGTTCGTCCCTATAAGGAGGTCCAAAGGTGGAGGTGGTATGCCGGATGGAAGGTGGTCTGAGGAAGAAGGAGAGGGTCCGAAGGTAATCCAGACCGAGAATCAGTAGTCTGGAGGTACGTGCGATAGTCCAGACTCGTTAGTCCAAGACAAAAGGTGGTCAGTGACAGCGAAGACGATGGGGACGTGCGGATGGATGGACGTGCAGTGCGGAAGATACATGTGTGGAAAACCCGAAGATACGTGCGAGGAAAACCGGAAGATACGTGCGAGGAAAACTGGAAGATACATGCGAGGAAAACTGGAAGATGTATTTCAAATGGGATGTACAAGACTTTATAGTCTGGGCATATCCCGGACTGTGAAGGGTTGATGAAATGACAAGTACAAACTCTAAAAAGTGGAGGGAATATGAAATGATACGTTGTGATGATGGTGACATATGTCCGAGACTGAAAAGGATATATCAAAACGACTACAAAGTGATAAGGTGAAACTGACACAGACCAGACTAAGACAATGTGGACTGGATTGACTCAGATGGACTCAGATTGACTCGGACGGACTTGGATAGTCCCGGACGGATCGGATAGATGTCAGATATGCTCCTATACAAGAACAGAGATCCCCAGATCTCTACATCCGTGGGGTACTTTAAATGCTGACTGTCCCCAGTCAGTGACTCGATGGGGTGATGCATGAGTCCATGTGATACGTGATGTGGCTCATGGGGACAGTGCGATGCGAGGATGCGGCGGTGTACAACTCTGGTGATGACGCAGATGGACAGATGTGGATTGGACGGATGGATGACAATGCGACAATGAGTGCATGGGTCGATGGGATATGACGTGCGACCGGATTGACGATGGGGTGATGGTGATGGAAGTGAGACGGATGATGCGTGGGTCTGTGCGATATGACGTGTGTGATGTGGTATGAGCGACAGCGATGGTGGTGGATTGGACAATGGATAGTCTGTGGATGGTTCATGTGCTCTTCTCGTGCATGATGGTGCATCGTATGTGTCAGTCTGGTGACTGTCCGGGTGCATCTGTGCATCGGTAGTGGTAGCATTGGTCTGTGGTCTGGATCCGGGTCAGTAGTCTGCGTGCATGTGGTCTGCGTGAAAACAAAGCGTAGGTAATGAAAATGGAATGAAACGATGTAAATATGAAAGAAATGACAGAAACAGATAGAAACATAGTCTGATGTGAGGTTCCAACTCGGCTTGTCTTCTTCGATCAACTTTCGATGTCTATGCCTGCATGGTGCCCAACGGACGGATCTTCAAATAAAAACAGAACAAAACGTGCATGGCATCTCAGAGTGCAGTCAAAACGAATATCTACATATAGATGGGTAAGAGACACGTTGGAATGATGGTGGTATCAGCGAGATCGTCATGATGACGTCATGTGTGGTATGTAGCAAATGGGAGTGGCAGTCTATGCATATATGCATTTTTAGTCTTTTTCGATGGATGGATAGGAAAACGACGATACTGGGTGAAGACTGGGATGAAATGGATTGCACCGGACGAAGACCAGGATGGAACTGATACGTGTGGATACGGACAGTATAATTGACGTGTGCATGCATGACTTGATAAATGTCGGATTGAACTATAAAAATGAAAGAAAATCAAACCAAGGTGAGAGGAGTGAGCCTCCCCCCCCAGTGACGTTAGATTGATGGTCCCCCAACCATCATGCAGTTACAGTTTAAATGGGGGAAAATGGGTAGGGGTGTTTTGACGAAAGGAAGTGGTCCATAGGGGGTTCCAAACAGAAAACAGCGGATTGAAAAAGTAATGTGGCCTGTTGGATGAACAATAAATGGACGGATAGTCCGGCAGATGGTAAGAAATGATTGAATGCGAAGTAAAAGACTGGTCCGGGTGTGTAGGAGGATGCGGCAGTGAAGGCAGTGATGAAAGCGAGAAAAGAGACATGACACGGCATGAAACAGATTGTAATTGCTCGGTGTCATGTAAAGCGGAGGGAATGGGTATGGTATGATTGAACGGAACTGTGCTATCCGATCCGTGATGACCAGAGCCATGACTCATGGCCATGGTGGTGGTTGCCTTGTTGGCGTTGGTGTCGGTCTGGGTGCGTCAGTTGAACATGTCGGCAGCGATTTCAGCGTCAGTCTTGCATTGGGTGGTATCATTGCCAGTCTGGTGCATGTGGGCATGTGTCCAGTCTACCTGGTAGTTGTTCCAGGCCTTGATGAGGTACATGTTGAACAGCGGGTCAGCATATGCTGCGTCTGGAATCATCAGTTTTGTCTGTGGACAATGGTTAGCAGCTACAGACGGTGATGCAACGGACATGGATTGGTAAGTGGTCCGGACACGACGAGGTGGCGACGAGCGTGATGACGCTGTGGACGTCAGTTGGTCTATACTCGATCGGATACATGTGCAGCCAGCGAGGTGTGGAATACAAGCGCCGTTTGGGAGATACAAATGCTGGTCTGGTCCACGTATGACCTTTCCAGAGTGAATGTACCTGGATACATACTGGCAGTGACGGACAAAGTGATGTGGCTCATCACAGAATGTGCACTTGGTGACATAGGTGGATGACACAAAGTCCTTGGGGGTGATCAGCATCAACGAAAAGATAGAGACTGGTTTCGGTCCGTAATAACCAGTCCGACGAGGGTGAATGGACTGCTTGGGAGGGTGACAGTTGGAGGACGGTTTGTGATGCAAAGGCTTTGGCGGTGGTGACGGCGTTGAAGAACAACAAACCCAGCTCCTATGGAGAAGTCCAGGTAGTATAAAAGGTGAGGGGTGCGATGGGTTCGTCCCCAAAGAGGGTTCGAGGCGGAGGTGAAGTGCCAGAAGGGAAGGGTCCAGGAGGAAGGATATTCCGGACGTG
>JBBPSV010001131.1:0-10916 GCA_038093795.1 Retiboletus fuscus
CAAAGCACAGCACGGAAATGAAAGATAGGACGAAAGGCTGTGTTTGCCAGATAGTGCGACTTGGAGAGAAAGTAACTCTATAAAAAGGTAAACAAGAGTAAACAAAGGCGTCCATGATTAGATGGTGTGTGAGCATCCGTTGATGTGATAAGAAGATAAGATAAGATAATGAGACTTAGCGAGAATTCGTTAGGATAGGACGTCATATAGGTCCGATCGTAACACTACCCCCCTGCTATGAATCACATTCCAGGCGATTAAAGGGAGCGCTAGGATCATTGGGGTTTTCGTGCACGTTAACATGCATAAAGAGGGAGGAGAAGTCAGCCTGCGACATACAGAGGAGGCGAGGAGCACTTGGGTTACGTTGGTGGAAGTTCCAAATCGCAGCGTCAGCGTGTGTAAGGTTAGACTTCGGTTCCCAAGTCTGATCCTCGTCAGACCAGCCCCTCCAATGAACAAGGTACTCGAGACGGTGCCCTCGCAAGCGAGAGTCAACGATGCGGTCCACTTCCCATTCATCGTCACGGTCTTCCGTCACGAAAATGGGTCCTGGTTTGTCAGCACGTTGCCCCAGTAACCTTTCCTTGTACAGTTTGACACGCGAGATGTTAACGACAGGATGAATCTTCATCGAGCGGGGAAGGAGCAGTTCGACTGCGTTCAATCCGACCAATTTTGTAATTTGGTACGGTCCCAGCCATCTTTCGGATAATTTACGTGAGGCGCGGGTAAGATGGAGGTTATCCGTGGAAAGCCAAACTTTATCTCCAACCTGGTAAGGTGGAGCGGCAGATCTATGCTTATTGGCTTGGACTTTCATGCGCTGTTGGGCTTTTAATAAATTATTGCGAACAAGTTCCATCTTATCAGTGAAGGAATCCACGGCAGGGGCTTTCGAAACTCCAGGTTCGATGCCCATCCAGGGTTGGTAAGAGAGGGTGGTGCCGAAAGGGGATGACTTCGTCGCGGAAGAAACTTTAGAGTTGATAGAGAACTGGGCGATGGGGAGCCAATCAACCCATTGATCTTGGTTTTCTGCGCAGAACATACAGAGATACTGTTGGAGATCTCAGTTCATGCATTCCGTTTGACCATCCGTTTGAGGATGGTGAGCGGTAGATAATTTAGATTGAATGTTGAGCCAGCAACAGATGTCCTGCATTATGGTGGAAGCGAACTGTGGTCTGCGGTCTGAGACAATGGATTTTGGAAGGCCATGATGCTTCCAAACATGCATGAGATAGTTTTTCGCCATATCTAGGGCGGTCCATGTCTTGAGAGTGGGGATGAATTCGACTTCTTTGGAGAACCTGTCAACTATTACCAGAATAGAATCGAAACCGTGGGAGAGGGGGAGATCCGTGGTGAAATCCACCGATATGTGTTCCCAGGGTCGATCAGGAGCTTCCAATGGAACTAATAATCCAGAGGGTGCCTGGTTGGAACCCTTAAAGCATGCGCATCTATCGCAACACGAAACGTAATCTTTTATAAATAGGTTCATCTTCAGCCACATGTAAGACCGTGAGATGAGTTCTCGTGTTGCTTCATATCCGGGGTGTCCAGCAACAGGAGAGTCGTGGTGAAGCGCAAGCACTTCAAGGCATAGGGGTTCAGGGATGAATAAGCGTCCCTTTTCGTCATATAGCAGACCGTCGCGTTCTTTGCAAATGGCGTGCATAGTGCAGAGCTCAAGGATTTCCGTTTCCGAGAGTTTGCAGACTTCTTTGAAAACTTTAGAGGCTAAGTTAGACCCTTCATTGGAGATCAGAACGTGGGATGATCTAATCTTCTCCGGGGAGATCACAGTTACTCCTTTATTATCATTTTCGACCCCATCAAGGTGGTCGCTTCGTTGTGAGAGAGCATCTGCTTTCGTCATGGAAGCACCAGGTTTGTAGAACCATAGTGCATTGAATCTAGATAAATATTGAGCCCATCGGGCTTGCCGACAGTTGAGATCTTGGAACATCATAAAGTAGGTTAGGTTTCGGTGATCGTTCCAGATCTCAAAGGGGTGCCGTGTTCCTTCTAGGTAGTGGCGCCACTGCTCCAAGGCTTGAATAACACTTAACATCTCCTTATCAGCGATGGGATAATTCCATTCCTGCAGAGAGAAGCTGTGGGAGGAGTAGGCAATGGGATGCCATTTTTCGTCTTTGAGCGTTGATAGAACGGCTCTGGTGGCGTAGTCTGATGCGTCGCATTCAATGCAGAACTTGGCATCTAGATCTGGGAATGCCAGGATAGGAGCGGTAGTGAAAGCTTCTTTTAGCTTGTCAAAAGCATGTTGTTGGGATTCTTCCCAGACGAATCTCATGTCCTTCTTTGTGAGGTCGTGAAGAGGACGAGCGACTTTTGAGTAGTCCTTGATGAATTGTCTGTAGAAGTTTGCTAGCCCTAAGAAACTTCTCACGTGCTTTACGTTCTTCGGTTCGGGCCATTCCAGAATGGCCTTTACTTTAGCTTCGTCCATTTCGATCCCATCTTTTCCAACCATCATTCCAAGGAACTCTACCTTGGTGGTTTTGAAGACGCATTTTTCTGGTTTTACGAATAAGTCATTTTCTTTGAGACGCCTGAGAACTTCTAGAACGATTTGATCGTGTTCTTCAGGGTCTTCGGTTTTCGTGAATATTAGGAGGTCATCTATATATACCACGACCACGTCATCCATGTTGGCAAAGATTTCGTTCATCATTGCTTGGAAGGTGGCGGGGGAGTTGCAAAGTCTGAAATACATAACGAGGGGTTCGTAGGCACCTTGGAACCAAACGAAGGCAGCCTTCCATTCGTCTCCTTCTTTGATGCGTACGTTATTGTATCCCCATCGTAGATCCATCTTGGTAAATAATTTAGCCCCTTTTAGCTTATCGACGAGTTGGGAGATTAAGGGGAGGGGATAATTGTTTCGGATTGTTCCTTCATTGAGGTATTGGTAGTCCTGTACCATATGCTTCTTTCCATCCTTTTTGGGTATGAAGAATACTGGTGACGTCTGAGGGGATTTAGAGGGACGGATGTACCCTTTTCGTAATTGGTCATCGATGAATGCGGTGACTTCTTCTTGTTCGGTAACGGAGAGGGGTATTAGTTGTCCTTTCTTGGGTTTGAATCCTTCCTTAAGATCGATGGTGTGATCCCAAGGTTTCCTCAGGGGCATTCTCTCGCTTTCCCCTTTGTGGAAGACATGAAGGAATTTGTGGAATTCTTTTGGAACAAGTTTCTCTGCAGTCTCATCCAGGGGTTTCGGTACTTCTAGTGTGTTTCTAATAGAATAGGCCATATAGGTGTTCTCTTGCTCTTCCTTCTCAAGGCATTGTGCGAACGCGGGTGCGTCTTGTAGGAAGTAGCAGGTGCGTGGACATCTTGTCATAGCGACTGTTCCCTTTTGCCAGTTGATCACAGGGTTGTGCTTCTTCAGCCAGGAATAACCGATTACTACCTGGTTTTTTCCTAGGTCGGTTACTTCCGCTGTGCATCTTTCCCGGTGTCCCTCATAGTCCAGGATTATCTCCGCGCAGTGAGTGATATTTCCTGCGGAGTTCCTTGTCCCGTCCATGTTGTAAACTGGGATAGGGTGGCGAAGTGGTGTGAGAGGGATGTCCTTTTCTTTAGCCCATTTGGCGTCGATAAATATTGCGTTAGCTCCACTATCAAGCAGAGCTTCAGCTGTTACGTATGATTTCTTGGAGTTTGGTGAAATTTGAATTTTCATCATGATCTCTCGATCCATTTTAAGTGAGCGCAAATAGACGTCGTCTGGGATTTGTTTCTTTTCATTGTCGTTATCTAATTTTTTTGGTTTTTTGTGAGAGGAATTAAGCACCGACGTATAGTCTCGGCTGAGCCCCATAGGGGACCCCTCTGACTCGCTAGAAATAAAAACTTCGTCTTCCATAGGTTCGGTCTCCAGTACTGAAAATCTTCCTTGATTAAATATTTTATCTGGCAGAACACCCAGATCGTTCGACCGGATTAAGCTTTTCCCGACTTGGCCTTGGCATTACGTGCCTCGGACTCATGAAGGTCATAAAAGAACACCTTCATCTCGTCATAGTTCATTCCTCGGATTGCTCGGGGAAGGCGATCCTCGGAAGTTGTCTCCTTTTTGTCATTGGAGTCGAAGGATTCGGCAGCTCTCACTGCTCGTTCTTTTCCTTTGCCCTTTTTACATTTCGGGGCGTGTTTGTTCCCAAGCCAGTGGCAGGTGGGACACTCTATTTTTGGCTTCCGGCAGTTCTTTACTCCGTGGCCTTCTTCGCCGCAGTTGTAACATCCGCGGTTGGTGTTCTTTGTTTGGACAGCGTCAATGTCCATGGCGTTTGGGTCTCGGTGTTGACATGGGGCCGAGGGGGTATGGGTGGCAGTGTTGCCAAGAATAAATTGTGTGAGTTGTGCCCTTGCTCCGGCGTTATGTACAACCAAGAGGTATTGTTCGACTTCGGTCTGGCGATGACCGTTGTCGATTACTTTCTTGATAATATATGGGGATATGTTCGCCTCGATTAGATGGATAAGGGTGGTGACGTCACCCTTTAAGTCGTAACCTGCCTGTGGGATCAGGGCCTGGAATTTGATGATCCAGTCATCGATTGGCATCGACCCTTGCTTCAGCTTCTTCAGCTGATCTTGTGCCCACTCGTTCTGGTTCATCACCCGGAAGAGTCCTTCTAATTCTTCCACGAGCGTCTTCCAGGGGTAGGCGTGCGACTTTGTTGTTATCCAGTCTATCCTTGTTTGGGCGAACGTGCCCGCCTTTCTTCCTTCTAGCCAAGATAGGACGGCTAGGACAGCTTGTTCAGACTCCGGCATAATCGCGGCAGAGTTCTGTGCGAGCCAAGCCTTGATCTTGGTCCACCATTCTTCGAACTTCCCACAGGATCCGTCATATTTCCCGGGGTCAGTGAAAATCTTAGTCAGGTGTCCGCCTGATCCTTGGCCAGCCGCAGCCTGCAGGGACTGGGCTTGGACTTGTGTGGTGAGATTTGCAATCTCCCTTTCCATCCTTTGTGCGTGCACAAGGACGGTGTCGAATACTTGTGAGATTTTTAGGACTGCAGTGGCCCAATCATGATCGCCATTGTTAATGGCTTTGTGCACTTCTTGGGCAAGGAGAATGGGATTAAATGTGTTGGACATATTCTACAAGAAGTGGGAAGGATGGTGTAGGTGTTTACGGGGGCATAAGTAGGGGAGCTCTTTGATAGGACGGTCTAGATTATACCAGTCCTGTTAGATGATTCTTTTGTAAGAGTGGAACTTCCGCTGGTTCCTGACTTTCTTAGGGGATGGTGGTGGAGTTGGTGTGAGCTCCGGGAGCGGACTTGATGGTGCAGGGGAGGCCTCTACTATCTCTACTATGGGGTCCTCTCTTCTTTCCTCGCTTCTTTCCCTACTTTCGTTTATTCTCCTTTCCAACTCCTCTAACAGACCTTCTAAGAAAGGGGATGGTGGGCGCTGGGGTATGAGCGACCGGGAGATGTGCCCTATCATAAACAGAAAGGGAAAGTCGATGTCCGATCCAACGTCGTTCGGATCGTAGTCTGGGGGTGGGGTGGAAAGGCGGCGAGATGATGCTAAAAGGACAGGGGTGGGATTCTCCTCCTCCTTCAACTCGTCGATTTCTTCGTTGTTGGTAGGCGTGTACCCTAAGTTGAGTACGGTATCTAACTCCTCCTCCTTGACTTGGAAGACGGCAGAGGTGGCGTAAGACACTGACCGCCCTTCGTAAAACTTTGCAGCCTGTAGAGATGAGACCTTTGAATGTACTTGGTTGCACTAAAACATTTAGTGGTGGTGAAGGATGGGAAACGTGGGGCGAACTTGTGTGAGGTAGTCTTTGGTAGTCTTGTTCTTATGAAACAACCCAAATGGCTAGCACTTGAGTGGTCATTGTCGAGTGGTAGACTAAGTCACAGTAAACTTCGTAGTGGCCCTTATGCTAGGCTAGAGCGTATGAGTATAGTGGAACGGGGAGTATCGCTCTTAGTGTAGAGACTTTGGGGAAATCTCCAGAAGAACAAGACTGGTGTTAGCCAGCGAGTTCTCTGGGTTTATATATCAGAGCGTTTTGTATGTACATGTTTAGTGACTAACTACATATGGTCATAGTATGTGGCAGCATGAGGTATAAGGCTGTATGACGGAGATTAAAGAGAAGCATGGATGCGTAATGTGCAGCAGTGCACAGGAATGAAATGGAAGAGAAGCATAGCAGGAATGAAAGAGGCAATGCGCACAGCAAAGCACAGCACGGAAATGAAAGATAGGACGAAAGGCTGTGTTTGCCAGATAGTGCGACTTGGAGAGAAAGTAACTCTATAAAAAGGTAAACAAGAGTAAACAAAGGCGTCCATGATTAGATGGTGCATGAGCATCTGTTGATGCGATAAGAAGATAAGATAAGATAATGAGACTTAGCGAGAATTCGTTAGGAAAGGATGTTGTATAGGTCCGATCGTAACAGCGTGTAAGGCGAAAATTGACTTCGTGGAAATTGAACCGTAACAGGTGGGTTTTCTGACATGGTAATGGTTGGGATTGGGAGTGTTCTCGGTGCCAGGGTGGGTTGAGCAATGGTATGGTGACTCAGGGGTAGTTGTGACAGATGAGGGTGTGGTGCTCTGGCTGGACGTCTGGATGCTGCATATAGGTTCGGGTCCGTAGTGTACTGCGTTGCACTGGGGGAGGTGTTGGGAGTACCCAGGTAGGTTCCAGGTGGTTCTGGTGTCTCCATAGTGAGTGGGGTGAAAAATGCTGGTCTTAATTTATGTATGAGAGGGATAGCTGTTGCTGTGCTGCTGGAATGGCACTTTTGGAGGGTACTTGGGGCTGAGGCAAGGCGTCTCTGTGGGGAAAATTGCTGTTGTTCTTCTTCAGAGAAAGACGGGAGGGGAGAAGATTCTGGAGTGGAAGGGGAATTGTTTGAGCTGGTCATATGAGTGTGAATCATGCTCTTGTCACCAGATGGACTGGCTAGGACTGAACACGAAAAAAAGGACTTGCTAACGCCTCGCTTGTGCACTCTCAAGACTTGATGGATGCAAAGAACCCTACACCTCTATCTAGCTGCTCCACTCTGCCTCAGCATCTCCCAGCTGGACCCTTGCCACCACTGCTGCTGCCTCTTGCTACTGCCTCATCCCTGGCACAGCATGGCCCTTCAGGCTGCTCCACTCCACTGGGCTTCATGCAGTAACATAGGCAGCAGTGGCCATTGCATCAGCCCAGAAAGACTTTGGAAGCTTTGACTCCTTGAGCATTGTGTTTGCAAGTGTAGATAGTGTTTGGTTCATTCATTCAGCTAAGCCATTTTGCTCTGGAGTATATGGAGCAGAGGTTTCATGAACTGTTCCATTGGTTTGGAGTTGATCTTGAAATGCCTTGTTGACATATTCAGTTCCTCTATCACTGCAAATGAATTTCACATAAGATTCTGAAAAGTCTTCCCATCCTACTTCCATCTGGAAGAGAGTTTGGATGTCCTTTTTCCATTGGTTGTAAATCTGTAGTGCTTCATTTGTGTTTCATGAAGTATACCCAGGGAAAATGGCTGAAATCATCTACAATGACAAGCCAGAACCTGTATCCTTCCTGGGATCTTGGAGTCACAGGACCTCCAACGTCCGTATGGATCATCTCAAATGGTTGAGTGGTGTGAGGTCCTTCCTGAAGGTCAAAAGGCAGCTTCTTCATCTTTCCAAGGACACATGCTTCACAGAATGTGGGTGTGCCAACAAGTGTGTCTATTCCCTGGAGTTGTCCTGATTTCACCATTTGTTGAATTCGGTTTACAGAGATATGGCCCATGTGCCGATGCAAGAGATTTATGTCCACAGTGGAATATGCAGCCTCCTTTTGGTTTTCTGGGGTAACTCTAGTATGATACAGTCCATTTTTGTGGGCAGCAACAAGTATGGTGTTCCAGCCCTTCTGAACATAGCACATGTCGGAACCAGCCAGAAAGGCTGTGGAAAGACCAGCAAAGGCAAGTCAGTTGACTGAGATGAGGGAAATTCAGAATTCTGGAATGAGAAGGACATTGGATAGAACTATTTCATAATTGGTTCCAGAGGTTTGTGAGATGAGTGGTACAGTTCCTATTCCTATTGCCATGGCATTTGAGTTGTCTTCAAGAGTTACTGGGCGAGGAGGATGTAGTGGTCAGAACGTTCAGAACCATGAGTGGTGGGGAACAATGTGTGATGATGCTCCAGAGTCAATGATTAGTGTGTTTCTCCCACTGGTCTCAGGTTCAGACAACAGGTAGGCATGAATGTGTTCCATTGCAGAGTGGGATACACGTTCATTAGCTATGTTTGCAGTTTCCAGAAGATCTGGAATGCTCTCTGCCATGTTCACCTTATTCTTATCCTTGTCTGGCTTCCTAAATCCACCCTTCCTCAACTCAGCGACCCACTTCTTGTAGGTATTGCAGTCACTGGTGTTGTGAGTGGTGGAAAGATGGTGCTCACACCAGCTTGAGGCATTTTGAGGGCAGGAAGAAAGTTTGGAAGTGTCAGCTTGGGAAGCTTTCATGGCAGACTTGGAATGGCCGGAAGGGTATAGTTGGGAGTCCTCGGCAGTGATGCATATTTCTATGGAGTTGAAGGTGAGTTTGCTTTCTTCCACCATGTTCACAACTGAGGATTTGAACATTTCCCATTCTGGGGTTTTTGGAAGGGAATTGAGTAGGATGAAGGAGAGGACTTTGTCATCAACAGAGAATTTCATCCCAGCAAGGTGGGATTTGACAGTTTGGAGGGTAGAGATTGTTACGCGTGACCCGGGCAGGGTCGCGCATAGACCTGAGGGGAAGCTGCCTTCTAGGGCTCGAGCTATAGTAGTCCGGGAGGACGGACTACTAGAGATGAGTGGAGGTGCGAGAAGGTGAGTTCTCACATTCTAAGGCTACATGGTAGGCGGCTGGGTCAAGGGTCGAGACAGCCTTCAGGCAGGAGTTCTGGTGAAGGCGTTGGAATTACTAGGGTCTATGAATCTAGGAGTATACGGTGATTCAGGTAGACTAAGCTAAGGTATGGAGGACTATGGAGCACCTATTATATAGGGGTCAAGAGTGCGCACAGACCGGGCGTCTAAGTAAGGAAACCGGCTGTGGTATAGCTAAGTAGAGGAGATGTGCCGAATGGATGAGGGGTGCACATCTCTAAAGGAAACGGTGAAGTATGACTCGACGAATGGTAAATGAAATGAGTCATACGCGCTGCGGATCTGTCGATCAGGAAGCGTCCTGTCGATCAATGATCTCGGCTAAGCGAGAGAAGCATCGCCTTCGGTGGTAATAGAAGGGATGCGCGAGGCAAGGTTCTCAGAAAGGCTAAAGCTAAGGAAAGGCGCGTACGCCATTGTCAATGATGGGACTCAGATAGGAGATATCCAGGGATACGTGAGTAATCCTACCGAGGGTCTGGCATAGGGTCCGGTTGAGAGGCCGGAGCTCAGCTGGGGAGCCGAGGGACTGGGGCGGGTTCTGTAAGAGAACTGGTGGACTGGGGCCAAGGACGGGAGAGTCCGAGGGCAGTGTGCACGTTCGGGGTAAGGCCCGAAAGGATCAGTGTGTGGCGTGGATGCGAGGCCAGGCCGAGGAGAGGGTCTGAGGTTGGACTCGGCAAAGAAGGTTCTATGATGACGTCAGAGGACCGAGACAGGGGTGGTATGGCGTACTGTCGGTCCATGAGTGGACTACGTCATGGGTCTAGGCGAGGGGGCTAAGAGTGGACTACGTCATGGGTCTAGGCGAGGGGGCTAAGAGTGGACTGTTGGAGTCCCAGGCTAAGGCTAGAGACGGGGTCTCGGAGGGATGCTCAATTGGTGATGCTCACGAAGAGACCAGTGCTATGAGACTTAGGGGTTCCGGTCAGGCAGAACGGACTATGATCGGGGAGAGCCAGGACAGGCTCGGCATGGGGACTAAGCAAGGGAGTACTTAGCGGGTTCTCGGTCATGCATATGCATGTAGTCTGGTGGGGACCAACGGTGGGCTGGCTGGCTGGAGAAGCCAGGACTAGGCTAAGCGAGGGGCGAGGTATGGCTGGGTGGGCCATGGCTAGGACTAAGCGAGGGACGAGGTATGGCTGGGTAAGCCATGACTAGGACTAAGCGAGGAAAAAGTGTAGGGGACACGACGAATCGTAACAGAGATATGTTCAGAGACAGCAGATGTCCCATCCCATGTGCTACTGAAGAGTTGTTGGAAAAGGTAGAAGGCAGAGGAGATGTTTGGAGTTTCGTGAAGTTTCATGAGAGCATCAAAGAGTGTCTTGGCGCTGGTCTCATTTCGTGTTTTCATGAGGAGGGCATCTGAGATGCACAGCTGGATGATGCCATGAGCCTTCTCATCACGTTCCTGCCATTGCCAAACATTGGAGGCAGTAATGAGGGCTGACACAACTGGCTGTACATCAGTGCCAGTAACGATGCCAAAAACTTTTTCAGCCTGAAGTTTTGCCAAGATCTGAACCTTCCAGATTTTGTAATTGTTTGGTCTGGTGAGGATTTCTTCTGCACGGACAGTGTCTGAGAGAGACATGGCACAGGTGAAGAGTGAGTTCTGAAGAGAACTAATGTGCACTGAGGGATGTGTGAGATGGAATTGAGTCATTTCTGAGTGCTACCATCAGTTTGCGCTAACAGGGCTCATAACCTGACAGAATCTAGGAGAAGGCTAGGAGAAGGCAGGAGTTGCCCAATACTATAGTATATTAGCTAGGAATGAAAAACTAAGTGAAAAGTAACTCACCTCAGCCACTGCCTAAGATGGGTAAAAACAACTGAGGTACTAGTGAGTAGGGTAAGTGTATATATACTATGGGCAGAGGTACACTCATATTATGTTACCAGCAATGAGCCTAAAAGAAGACTAGAAGATATGACAATGATGTTGTAAGCAG
>JBBPSV010001132.1:0-10888 GCA_038093795.1 Retiboletus fuscus
TGACGGACACTTCACTATCCAACACATCATGCGGTGTGAGTTAGAGAACGCCCAGTTTGCATACCTGTCCGCATGTCATACGACTGTCGGTGACGAGGAGAGTCCAGATGAAGTGATCCATCTTGCGTCGGCGATGCAGTTCTCCGGGTTCCGTTCGGTTATTGGGACGATGTGGGCCGTGGACGATGGTGTGACGAACGAGAGCACATCAATGTTTTACGAGAATATGATGGACGAGTCGGGGCGTCTGCACCATAGTCGTGCGGCGTTTGCACTGAACACAACGATGAACGCGCTGGTGGATATACCACTCGATCAACGGGTTCTATATGTACATATCGGTGCCTAGTTTACATCCCCGTTTGCTGTCTTCCGTTGCTTTGCTCATACTGGCTGTCCGTAACTGCCATTGAACTTGTTATCGGATAATTTATGAGTCATCAGGCTTTCATTATGCATGTTCATGAATATTCAACGACGGAGCTAGTACGAGGACAACTGCCCAACTTGAATGTCTTATTATATATAACCTTCCCTGGTGCTTTAGACGGTCACCAAGTGGGACGTGCTACACTCGAGCGCAAGTGTTTTGTACTGTCTTGCTGACGTTGTATGCACTACATGCGAGGCACAGCCAGAAGGAAGTTTCGGAAGTTTATTAGCAGCAAGGCGCATATTTCAATAATCAATCTAACGTTCGGGTAGAACCTGGTCTGCTCCGTCGTTTAAACAAGGTACTCTTGAACGATCGACTTTAACTGAGGCGCTTCCCTGGTCAGTATCTCGATCGTCTCCCTCTACAAAAAAGCGTTGTTAGTCGCACAATCAATCGCGTGATCGCATGAATGCGCTCACCCAGACGTTATCCTGCATCGTCTTACCCTCCTCGCTGATCACGAAATCAGACGGTTCGACGACCGCCGCTTGGCTAACATAAGCACCTTTCATGTGATCTTCATTGTCTCGCTCGCCGATGGCTGCATAAACGAGCTGACGACTGCCTTGCTCGGATGTCCGGGCAAGACATATCTCCATGATGACGTTGATGACGCTCGCGAGTCCTCGAAAGTTGCGTCTCAGATTGGAGTAGCAGAAGCCCGGGTTGACAGCGTTGACGGTCAATGGCATGATAGACTGCAGTCGGTCCTGCAAGGCGCGTGCAAAAAGCACGTTCAAGACTAGTCCGGTGCAAACAAGACTGGTCGTTAAAACATCACGGGGAATGATGGACGGATGGAATCTCACGTTTCGTCTCGGTGTAACGACGGTTCATGGACCTCGATGTTTGTCAATAGCCAGCCCTTCAAAGAAAAAAATTGAGAGCTTACGAGCGATCCCAGTAATTCAAGCCGCTGAGGGTCGCTATCGGGTTCGATGACTCTTTCACCCCTTCGGGGAGATCTGCCCAATAATGAACGCCACTGGAAACGATGACCAAGCGGGACGTGCTCCCAAACTTCTTCCCAGTGTCTACCAGACGAGGGAGTAGCAGCAATGACAAAAGTGCTGTACTGAGATGATTCACTTGTAGACTGAGCGCACGTTGAACCAAACCTTTTGCGTGCCAGATAGATCACCGACCTCGATTCCCAGCCATTGAGTGTTTTCTCGTACCCCATGGGTGCCATTCCTGCGTTCATGACGAGTATGTCCAAACGGTTACATTCCCTCTGGAACCTCTCCGCAAACTTGGTTACGGAAGCAAAGTCGGCAAGATCGACTTGCCACAGCGCGCATGACATGCATCCAGTCGTCCTAGCGATTTCTTTTGAAGAATGAGTGTCAACCTCAAGAGGAAGCGCGCAGCGCGAATGGATACCAGAAACAGCAGCTTCACCCTTGCTCTCGCCGCGACAGGCGACGATGTGCTTGGTGGGACGCATACGCGCGAAATGTTTCGCGGCTTCGAAGCCGATGCCGGTGTTGGCGCCGACAACGACGACTGTCTGTCCAGTCAGATCCACGCTTTCGACGGCAGGAAGTGTAGTCCAGTGGTCAATGACGACACTAAGATACGTTCTCTTCATCCTTGACGTTGGTTTTTGGCAAGTCCACGGACGAGGGTTGGCAAAACGTCTGCTTACCTCGTCTTTTTATATGGCATGGTCGGCAGGCCGAGGTATACGAATGCTTGCGACGGCGATATCTGGCTTGACCATGAAAGATCGACATTGTTATCAAGCGTCGTGTCATTGAAAAGCAACACCAGGGGGGAGTTGCGTAAGTATGCTGACTTGGGTTGTCATCGTTTTTACGCAACTTCAGTGACGTGTAAGCTATCCTCAAATGCGGAAGGTCCCTATTCATAGTATTGCACCGTGGGTAGCAACATGCCACTAACGAACAAGATCTGAATCATTCGCACTCATCAATCAACGAGACAACTGCTCCTCCCGTTGAATTTCCATAGACATCTCAATTCCGTTGGAAGGTGTTTCTTACCCTTCAATCTATCCACTGTCCTCCTCATGCAGAGCACGTTTCGCACAGCTTGGACACGTCTATGCAAACGGAGCAGCATAAATCAAGCAACTCAGAGGAGGTTTGATATTCAGAGAGGACCAGTAATACTGCAACTCTTCTGAGTGCTCCTTGATATACTTGCCTGCCCTGGTATTATTGGCCACTTTGGCACATGTGGCATGGATTCCAATACATACAGAAGAGGAGAAGGGCGATTCGAGTATCATAGAGGTGACATTAGGGTGTCGTGATGCTAGGCGAGTCTAGGACCCGAGACCCGCAATGTGTAGGTGTGAAGAGTATCCTTGCGCTTTTGCTTTTTCGCTTAGAACAGAACAGGCACCGAGGAACTACTCACTACTTCTCAAGTAAAGTAACAGCTTGTGAAATAAGTTGAACATTTCCATTGACAATGTCAACACGTTCTCTAAGTGGTTAATGTTGGGACTGTTGAGTGTGTCCATACCAATGCACCGGAGTGATACATCTCCTCATACTACGAGCAAGTAAACACCATCTGCGACAGGGGATGATATACTTACCTTGGAACTACGCTGGGTAGACTCATGAAATATATGGGCGCAGTTTGTCGGTGCCACCTTTCTCCCCTTGTTTGTTCCTGAATGTGATCGAACCTCATCCAACAGAAGAGGTCGACAGGCCTGAGTGACGATACACGAAAAGTCGTCCCACACCAATGCCATCGAGAATGGAACATGTCATCACTTCATGAACAGAGCCACGAGCCAGCTTACATTCTGTTTCACAGTCTCATGCGACCAGGGAGGTTCTTTAGCATTGCCATCAATAACCCATTGTGTCGTCGGGGATGCTCTGGAAGGTGAGAAGAAGAGCGGAGGTTGGACTGCTCAACTATATGAGTGTCTAGCGAAATGGCAGGAGATGGCAGTACTTCGGCCGGGTCTTGACAAAGTGCGGGAGAAACTTTATTTGGCTTCAATGCGTTGTACAACCCTCACAGAAGACATTGCATACTCACTATTTGGCATATTCAATGTTGCCATCCCAGTCATATATGGCGAGGGTGATCGAGCCGTCGGTCGACTCCTGGAGCACATTCTCACAGATTCAGGTGATGTTATGATTCTCGCTTGGACTGGGCGCGCAGGTAGCTACAATAGTTGCTTGCCTGTCGACCTCATTGTATACAACCAACTCATGCTGCCACATCTCCCACGAATCATTGAGATGGTTGAGATGGACGAGATTGTCACGGCACTCTGTTCATCCTTAGCTGACCTCTCTCTCACCGTGACATTACATGATCAACTCAAGGCATTTCCCTCGCTGTCCCTTGCCTCAAGCCGACTTCGACTCCCTGGCATTGTTTGTCCCCTCACCGAGCGTCTCATATCCAGATCCCATGACGAAGATCTCAGTATATCATGCAACAACATCCTTGTTTGGAGATATAGAGATCAAGACAGCGGACGACTTGACTGGGATCAATGACTTCTTCCCCGTCCACCTGTGGATTCGCCCCCTTATCAACCAAGAATTCTCGTATCGTGGGGGGTGCACTTGACAAGATTACGGAAGCACTTTGGTTTTTCGCTCGTCTCCGGCAACCATTTGGGGCATTACTCGAAGGATTGTTGCGCGTCGAGTGTATAGTAAACGCGTCGCTGCAGACACTTTGATCATGATCCAGTTTCGCGAGGAGGTTTCATTGACAGACTTGATAGACAATGTCCATATGGTTGAGATACAATAGCCCTCATGTGAGTATATGGCATATACTGTATGGACTAAATTATGATACATTACACTTCATTTCTCCGTAGTGACACTGTCGTCATTCAACCAGTCACTAGCATTGTCCAGCGCTTACACCTCAAGCATATGTCGCTCAGTAGTATTTTTATTTTATTTTTCGGTCTTAATGTCTTCCAAGTTCCAGCTGTGTTTCTTTTTTTGCTAGCGAAAATGCGCCAGATAGAGAGGCTTGATGTTATCTTTGCTAGGGCTGTCCAATTTGTCCAACAGAGGAGGCCGGATGAGAGTAGTTCTTGGTTACGCTTTACTGTCAATGATAATCTGTTGGCTATCTGATTCGTCTAACCTTCTTTGAAGACTCGGAGCATTTCACGCTATCATGATCCTTTTCCGTGCTTAGTATTCAGATCAGACGACGTTGAGAATAGGCGGTGATTGCGCACGCTACCTGCGTGAGTTACCCAACACACCACCCAACATCGAAGGGAAGGGGTATGTCTATCGCTTCCGTCATGAGTATGAGAAGTGCAATCTGGACTAGCCTAGAAGAGAAAACAACAGGATGTTGGGTGTCCTGTGCGTCGAATGTTCAGATCGGCGAGAACATGTCATAACATCGATGTGATCATCAAGATTGGATGACTGAGCAGGTCTGGTAACCGATCGGGCTGTCAATTTGCTTGTAACTGCTCAGGTCAGTCCCCCGCCTCCGAAGATAGCCTACTAGTCTACCAACTTGGGGTTTGAACGATATGACTACTACTAGAAGCAGATAAGAGGGTGCACTGTAAAGGCGCATGCAGTTGTAAAGTAGTGTAAAGCTGCTGAGTCATTCCCAAGTTGGTCAGCATTTTTACGCGATACCCCTTGGCACAAGTACTGTCGAGGATACTTACGATGCTTTATAACGCATTGAGTCAGTGGTAGGTTCCAACTGGATGTTGCCGTCGCAGGCATGCGTATGTCAATCGGCATGACCATGCCACTGACTGTGCATCTATAAAAAGAGCTTCAAGTTGGTGAGCTGCCATCCCTGTCCCTACGCTCTCATCACGAATTCACCGATTCTCAACTATGAAAAAGTCCCTTCTCGATTTCGTCGTCGACCAATGGTCCACACTGCCTGCTGTGGAAAATGCCGATTTAACTGGAAAGACGGTCGTCGTCGTCGGCGCCAACACCGGTATCGGTTTCGAGGCAGCGAAACATTTCGCGCGTATGCGTCCCGCCAAGCTCATCCTCGCATGCCGTAGCAAGAGCAAGGGTAGAGCCGCTGTTTCTGGTACGTGCTGGCGGTCCGTCACATGCTCGCTCTCGACACTCATTCCTCGAAAGAAATTGCGTCAACGACCGGATTCATGTTATGCACGCTGTGGCAAGTCGATCTTGCCGACTTTGCTTCCGTTACCAGGTTTTCGGAGAGGTTCCAGCGGGAATGTGACCGTCTGGACATACTCGTCATGAACGCGGGAATGGCACCCATGGGGTACGAGGAGACGCTCAACGGTTGGGAATCGAGGTGAGTTCTCAGTTGGGTGTGCAGACCGTTGGCTGAAGGTGCAACCCAGTCTTCAAGTGAACCATCTTGGCACGGCACTCTTGTCGTTGCTACTACTGCCTCGTTTGGTGGACACTGGGAAGAAGTTTGGGAGCACATCCCGCTTAGTGATCGTCGCCAGTGAAGTTCACTATTGGGCAGTTCTCTCCGAAGAGCTGAAAGAGTCATCGAACCCGATTGCAATCCTCAGCAGCCCAAGATATAGGGATCCCTCGTAAGCTCTTTCCTATTCCAGAGAAAGAATAGATATTGATAACCGTCGAGGTCCATGAGCCGTCGTTACGTTGAGACGAAACGTGAGATTCCGTCCCTCCATCATCCCCCGTGATGTTCTAACCACTTGTCTTGTTCGCACCTGATAGTCTTGAACGTGCTCTTTGCACGCGCCTTGCAGGACCGACTGCAGTCTATCACGCCGTTGACCGTCAATGCCGTCAACCCAGGCTTTTGCTATTCCAGTCTGAGACGCAACTTTCGAGGTCCATTCTTAACCGTCATCAACTTCATCATGGAGATATGTCTTGCCTGGACGTCTGAGCAGGGCAGTCGCCAACTCGTTTACGCTGCCATTGGCGAGCGAGACAATGAGGATCACATGAAAGGCGCTTTCGTTAGCAAAGCAGCCGTCGTCGAGCCGTCTGATTTCGTGATCAGCAAGGAGGGAAATGCGATGCAGGATAACCTCTGGGTGAGTGTGTCCGGCCTATCATCCAATCGACCGTGTGATAAACAGCGCTTTTTTTCAGAAGGAAACGATTGAGATATTGACCAGGGAAGCGCCTCAGTTAAAGTCGATCGTTCAAGAGTACTTTGTTTAAACGACGGAGAACATACTTACATCACCACTAATAGAGTAACGACACCACCATCTGGCTTCATATGCTGTACAAGCTGTTCGTCGAAGCGGCTCAAATTCGAGTCGAAAAGTCAGATCACGGGTGAGTTATGTGCCACATTTTAGCTTTGCGAGGCACGAACGTCACGTTTAAGATAGTGGGAGGTGAATACGGAAGATAGCAAGGATAACAGTACTCGCGTTTAGCAGCAGGTACATTTCCAACAGGGTCAGGGCTTATTGGATGACGGTGAGGCTGTGGGGATGTTAGACGGTTCCAACAGAGATGACATCGACACTCGGTGTGAACTGATGCATGGCGACACGACACGCTGGGATGGCGACAATGATGTACCGCGAGTCGACGACTATGCATTTTTCCTCCATCCTTTGGTCATTTGCCGAGTACGTCTTGGAGAATAGATGAGCGCATTCAAGCCATGTCATCTCTGAATTCCAACTATCCAGATTATCAGACAGAATAGTACCCCGATGTCATCCAGTCGGGGACCGTCCGACTTGGACATCCGTAGTACTCATATTACCATCACCCGGCCGGGCCGCTCTTTATATTCTGATCCAGTTGAAATACAATTCCACCAGGATTGCAGGTACTGTTATCTTTGCTATCCTCAGTTCTACCTTCGAGTGGTGCCGTGTTGGAGGCAATGATGCAGCGCAACCAACTTGAAACTGATAGACAGATCGTCAGTGTTGTGAGCAGACATTCAATCAGATAATGTGCGATCGAACCTCGATCGACGACATACATGTCATCACACGTCTCGAAGTTTGGACATATCTCACCGATTCTGACCACACCCGCTTATCACTGACTCGGACACGTGCCCCCTGAGAGGCAGATCTCATGTGATGAGACAACGTTGACCATCAAAAGTTGAAACGTCCTATAAGTTTCAAGGCACATCCAACCAGTTCTGTGCGTCGAGAAATGTATATAGATTACACCAACACCGGGCTTTCCTTCCTCAGCCGTCTATCTTCGTTTTTTACATTCGTGCTCAATCGGGTGCTGGCCAGTGAGTCGACTCCTCGTATGCTGTTCGTCGTCACTCACACACGCACGCGCACAGCCTAATTCGCTCCTCACACCATTCCTTTAAACTAGTTCCCTACATATTTACATATTTCTTGTGACGTCTGTTTCGCCATTCAACATGAAGCTCGCTACCATTGCCTGTCTTGTCTTCGTTGCGTTACCTGCCCTTTCCCTCCCCGCGCCGATCGATCTGGTGAGCGTCCATCCCAGGTTGATGCCGAGCCAATCACGATATTTCTGTCTCATCTAGTTCGAGGATCTCGCACACATTAGACCGCATGGAAAGCCCGAAGCGCCCAAGCCTAAAGAAGAAGACCTGAAACCGCACAAAGACTCACCTCCCCCCGACACGAAGAAACCGGAGCCCTCCCCTTCCCCTAACGGAGGAGGTGGGTTCGATCCCATGCAATTGTTGGGCCTAATACCCTTTGGGGATCTTGGAGGATCACACGGTGCTACCACGAGCGGCACCGCGACTGCCAGTGCTACCAGCAGTCCCACCTCCACCGGGAAGACCGCGAGACGACGCAGCGTACCCGTTAAACCTGGTAACGCGCATGGAGAACCCTTGGTGTGCGTCTTTTTCGTCGTCTGCATCCCGTTGATGCTCATCCGGCCACGAGCAGTGAACGCGATAGTTCAACGCTCTCCTGATATCAACGAGAGGTCAGTCGAGGCGGACGGACAGATCCGTCCAACCAAAGTTAACAGCGCAACGGTTGGTTTTGCCACCCAAGCCTGTGACATCGACGTTGGATGTGTTCGGGAGTCTTTGTATCGGAGAGTATTGTTCTTGAATGGGATTGACGCCCTTGATCCATCCCTTTGCTTTGGAGAGTAGACAATAGTTCATGTATTTTGCTACCTTACACGAAAATAAGAATGGAAACGCCTTTACTTTATGGGGGCTGGGGAGCGCGAAGCATAATCTTAGGGGTAAGTCAGTGTGTAAGGAGAGGCCAACCTGAACTGTCGGTCGTGCTTGTCGCGTCCGTCAGACGACCCTCTGCGAAGATCAGGGCCGTGTACAGTACCCGCAGTGACAGGTAAAGGGGAAGTATAGGGCGTGCGATTTCGAGCCTGCGAACGCGTCTGTCAGGACGCTCGACCGCAACCCCCTTCGAGGGCCGTTTAAGCGAACTCCCATCCGCACCAGAGAGAGGGGTGGGTACATTACCAGCGGTGAGGAAGAGGTGTACTAGAAGGTAGAGACCCTCCGAGAGGATAGTCATCGAGCGAAGGTGAAGGCGAGTAGTGAAGGAGGCTTCGGAGACCTGAGGCGGTGTATGATCCCACGAGCCAGCAGAGCTATCAAGACCTTTTCGGGTACTAACCAGCATTTACTTATTGCCATGCAGTACCATGCCTGAACTAGCCGGGACGGACTCCTCTCCTACCATCCCAGTTGGGATTCGACACAGCGACGCTGAGGGTACCTTTTTGGACGCAATGAATATGCCAGCCTACTTACGCAGCAATGCGTCGACTGTCATTCACATGCATTGGTTTCCCGTGGTTCTTGTAACCATTTCAAGCGTTTCCCAGTATTCCTCTCCGTGCTCGCGATGCAAACTATGTTGAGAATCGACAGTAGTTGTACACACATGCTGCGTGCGTGAGTTACAAAGGGCACCACACAACACTCAGGGGAAGCACCATACCTATCGCTTCCGTCATGAGCATAAGAAAATTTCGAGGTAACCTAGAAGGGAGAAATAAGGTGTTGGGTGTCCTGTGTCGTAGGTCTAGATCGGCGGGGTTTGACCTTTGGGCTTATATGAGCAGCAATACTGCAGCGTTGAGTGGGTCCAGTAGGCATACTCACTAGCTATATTCGACGGGGTATATGAGCGTGCTTGCGGCAGCCAAGTGGTACGGATGGATAAAGAGACATCCGGTCGTTGGGGTGAAGCAACTTTTTTCGAAATATAAGTAGATGTGATAGAGATAGGCAAAGATGAAATGAGAAGGCGTCAGAAGCACCCGGTATCACCAATGGGTTGCCCAGCTCAAGCGTAACATGTTAAGGACGTTGCCAGCTGTGCGCTCAAAGCGCTTCTGAATGCGATCTCCCCATAGACTACGAGAAATGACCAACAGAAGCGGAGCTGGAGCAAGGGTAAGCACCAAAAATGATCTGACGATACAAACGAGAGGACCACACTAATGTGTATCAAGACTCGAGTGAAAACGCCCCCCCCGTCCAGTAACGATTTCCGAGAGAAAGCAAAAATTATTGAAGCCGATGGTCAAGACGACATATATTCAGTCACATTTCGTGCTGAAAGGAAGTACGTCGTGGTTACGAAGGGAAGATTCGACGCTGGCGAGTGGAAGATGGTAAGGAAGTATGGACCCTGATGATGCGGGGAGTCCTGCTGGCAGCATCGCAGTGTCACAAGAGGAAAAGTAGATTATAAGTGGGACGGTGTGTAGCTTTGAAACAGTGTTGGAATGCAGAACGTCATGAAAATGCCACCGAGTTCAATCGGACGAACTAGATAATAAGAGAGACGTGAGGTTTATCTGAAGTTACTGATGACAGTACTAAGTAAGCAGCGAAGGCTTACTTCCGACTCATCAGATAGTACGCTCGGGTGAAGAGAGATCGACGTTTGCAAAAGTGGATGTGCAACTTAGGTTCCTGATTATGTAATGCAATGTTTCACACGACTACCTGACTTCGCCGGCGAGAGTGAGTCGTTCAGAATTCAGATCTCAGAAGTCGCTAGCGTGGTGATCAATATCCATTGGGGCAAGGGCAAGCACCCAGAGATCATTATAGGTGTGTGAACTGATGGTTATCGATAAGCAGACACGTGTACACCAAGTACTTGGCCATGGCGTGCCGCAAGCAGACGACCACGCACCCTTCTTTCCGCCACTTTCACACCTGGCCAAGACGGTATGTCTTGGAAAATAGGTTGGTGGTCGAGCAATAGTGAGTGCATGAATGGGACAAATGGGAGGAATACTGATGGTGAATCAATATCTGACTGAAGACAACCCCTCCGACTCGTCGAGCAACGTTCACCAAAAGCAAGTAGAAACAATCGAAATTGATGGTCGAGATAGCATATATTCAGTCGCATTCCTTGTTGATGGGAAACACATCGTGAGCGGCGGCGAGGGAGGGAAGATTCGACGTTGGCGGGTGGGAGATGGTGGGGAGGTGGGTACGCCGATGGATGCGGGGAGTATGGTTTGCAGCATCGCCGTGTCGCAGGACGGAAAG
>JBBPSV010001134.1:0-10884 GCA_038093795.1 Retiboletus fuscus
TACGAGATAATGTGTAACGATGACGGTGACGTGTGTCCGAGACCGAAAAGGATATATCGAAATGACTACGAAGTGGTAAAACGAAACCGACATGGACCGGACTAAGACAACGCGGACCGGATTGACTCGGATGGACTCGGATTGACTCGGACGGACTCGGATTGACTCGGACAGACTCGGATAGTTGTCGGATATGATCCTATACGAGAACAGAGATCCCCAGATCTCTACACCGGATCATTTGTTGTGGATCACGGTTCATCCCGGCCCCAGTAATCTCTCGCCTCTCTATCACATCCAACCTGGCCCTCTCTCCGGACACGCCAACCACCTCCCCCCTCCCAGAAGAGTATACCAGATATAAAGAGGTCTTTGCCGAAGAAGCTGCAAATGTCCTTCCACCGCCCAGACCCTACAATCATGCCATCAACCTCAAAGAGGGTTTTATTCCCCGTATTGCGAAAATCTACCCTCTTTCGGCCGACGAGCGGCAAGCGACCAACAAATTCGTCAACGAAAACCTAGCCTCAGGCAAAATTTCCCCCTCGAAATCTCCACAAGCCTCCCCTTTCTTCTTCATTAAGAAGAAAGCCCAACCGGGGCAGAAACCAGGTTTATGACCCTGCCAGGATTATCGATGCTTGAACGAGCAGACCATCTGAGATGCGTATCCTCTTCCCCTTCTTCAAGATTTCATGGACCGGATTCGGGGGGCTAAGGTGTTCACCAAGATGAACGTTCGGTGGGGATATAACAATGTCCGCATTAAGGAAGGAGACCAGTGGAAGGCAGCCTTTATCACACACTGAGGGCTGTTTGAACCAAATGTCATGTTCTTCGGGCTAACTAACTCCCCCCCCACATTCCAACGGTTCATGAACGACTCATTTCGAGACCTCGTCGCAGAAGGGTGGCTGTTTATCTATATGGACGACCTTCTCATCTTCTCCCCCGACCAACAAACCCACACTGAGTGTACCCACCGAGTCTTACAACGGATGGAAGAACTCCACCTTCACCTAAAACCCGAAAAGTGCTTTTTTGACCGAGATGAGGTCGAATACCTTGGAATGATCATCTGCCCTGACGAAATAGCCATGGATCCCACTAAATTAGATGGGATTGCCCATTGGCCTACTCCTACCTCTGTAAAAGACGTTCGGTCCTTCCTGGGGTTCGCCAACTTTTACCAACAATTTATCCCTGATTACTCCACCGTAGCCCGACCCCTTATCGACCTCACTAAGAAGTCTACCACCTGGTTTTGGAACGACTCCTGCCAATCTGCATTCAACCTCCTTAAGGCAAGGTTTGCCTCTCAGCCTGTTCTCCGAGTTCCCAACCTCTCCGCCCCCTTCGCAGTCGCCACTGACGCCTCACTCTATGCTTCTGGAGGAATCCTTCTCCAAGCAGATTCTAACAGCGAATGGCACCCCTGTTCTTACCTCTCTCAAAGTTTCGACCCTACCCAATGGAACTACGACATCCATGACCGAGAGCTCTTGGCCGTACTCCGAGTGCTCAAAGCCTGGTCCCACTATCTGTGAGGATCCCCCACCAGGTTCAGGTATTCACGGATCATAAGAATCTCACTTACTTCCGAGAACCCCACATCTTGAATCGACGACAAGCTCGTTGGTTACTCGACCTCACCGATTTTGATCTCAAATTAATCCATGTACCCGGATCCCAACTTGCCGGTCCTGACGCCCTCTCTCGACGCACCGACCACTTCCCAAAAGACGCCTCTGACAACTCCCTCGTGATCCTACTACCTCCATCCCTCTTTGTCAACGTCATAGATGTCGCCCTCTCCACAAAGATCCGCTCTGCTTCGGCTGCTGACCCGTTCGCCTTGACCTCCCTCCAAGCAGTCGACGAACACGTCCCAGCAGCATTCCGTTCTCGCCTTTCCAACTGGCAAAATTGGGAGGGAATCCTTACTTATCAAGACCGCATCTACGTTCCTCCCAAAGGAGACCTTAGACGTGAAATCTTGCAAAGATGCCATAACCACGAATCTACCGGTCACCCCGGATATCTTAAAACCCGCCAGCTGGTTTCTGCCAAGTTCTGGTGGCCAGGCCTAGCATCCTTTGTTCGAGACTACATAGAAGGGTGTGCAGTCTGCCAACAATGCAAGGCTAACACCCATCCCGGTATCCCACCTCTAACCCCCATTCCCACTTCTGCATCCCATCCTTTCCAGGACATCACAGTAGACCTGATCACCGACCTCCCTAGCTCTAACGGAAAGGACTCTATAGTTGTTTGGGTCGACCGGGCCTTCAAAGGGGCCATTTTCTGTCCCACCACTAAATCCGCCTCCGCAGCAAATATCGCCTCCCTCTACTTCCACAAAGTCTACCGATGTTTCGGACTCTTTGATCGTGTCATCTCTGACAGGGGCCCCCAATTCGCTTCAGCCTTTGCCAAAGAAATGGGACGTATCTTGAACTACGACCTCCGCTTATCTACCGCCTACCATCCCCAAACTGATGGCCAAACTGAGCAAACGAATCAAGAACTAGAAACTTATCTCTGGATATTCTGCGGGGACAACCCTACCTCTTGGACGGAACTCCTGACCTTCGCTGAATTCGCCCATAACCACCGCCCCCACTCTGTCACCAACCAATCCCCATTCTTCCTCCAAATGGGCTATGAACCCAAACCCCTTCCTTCTGTTCTCTCTCCCTCCAATCTCCCCGCCGTAGAACTCCGCCTCTCCCAGCTCACCAAAGCCAGGGACGAAGCTAGGGCTGCCCACGAACTCGCTAGGGCTACTATGGCCTCTCGAACCTGGCAATGTTTCAAACCCTTCGCCCTAGGGGATAAAGTCTGGTTGGAAGCCAGATACCTCCACCGCCTGCAAAAGGATCCTAAGTTCCTCCCGAAACACGAAGGACCATTTGAAATTGTTAAGGTCCTCTCCCCCATCACTTACCGACTGCGCCTTCCCAAGACTTGGAGAATCCACCCTGTTTTCCACGCCTCTCTTCTCTCCCCTGCCAAGGAAACCCCTGTTCATGGTCCGAATTTCCCCCGACCCCCCCCCTGACCATGTAGGTCCTGAAGAGGAATACCTCGTGGATCGAATTCTCCACCATCAGGGACCCCCTTCCCGACGGCGCTTCCTGATCCGTTGGAAGGGCTACTCTGCAGAAGACGACTCCTGGGAACCTGAGCAGAACCTAAAAAACTCCAAACTCCTCCTGTCCGCTTATAAAAAGTGTCACCCTCGAGACTTCCCTCCCCAGTCCGCTTAATTTCCCACCAACTACACCTCCATCGCATCATGCCCTGTTCCGATGTCCCTGAACTCATTATTCCTGTTCCCCCCAGACTCGGTGGTTCACTGCCTCCTGAGTCTGTTTGTTACACTTGGCCCAGGTAGGGTCGAGCGTAGACTCAAAGGGGTTTCTGGGACTAAGGGAGTACCAGCGTTCTTGACGCTACGGTACAACTAAGAGCCTTTGGGCGAGGTATCTGCTCACGAAGAGCACGCTCAGCGTTGAAGGATGAGTTCTAAGGCTTATCCCTGTCTCGGGAGGTCGAGCGTAGGAGTTATCTCAAGAGTATGATTGAGTAGCTCTAGCTTAGGGAATACAAGCGCAGAGTCTACGGTTTATATACGCAAGTCATAGAAAGTCATGGAAGCCTGTGGAACAGGCGGGTAAATGAGGGACGAAAGGAGATGTGACTCAGGGAATCGTAAGGACTTGGGATGAGTCGAAATGAGTCACATCCGCTGCGGATCTGTCGATTGGTGTCGATCAGAAGCAGCTGTCTATCAAAGATTATCATGAAACGAAGAAGTGGCCGGATCGGCCTGAAGCGACAATGACAGCGGGGTCATTAGTCGGAAATGAAAAAGAGATGCGGTCCGTGGGAATATCGACCTACTTGCCGTACGGGAGTAGTCTGGGTAGCGCCAGACGAGATGGATAGCGATCCATCGAGACTAAGCTAAGTGAAAGAAATAAAAGAAATAAACGGGGCCAGGTCAACTCGTAACACTGTTACTGATTCTGTCCTTGATTCTATCTCTTCTCTCACCGTCTCCGACAGTTCTGACGGAGCGGTTCACTCCTGTCCAACTCCTCAGCTTGGCCAGCTTACTCCTCATTCTATGTCTACTAGCATCTCAAGTGTTTCTCCTTCTCCTTCCTACCATACGCCTCCTTCCGTTCTGAACCCCCACACTATGATTGTCGATGACACCTCCTCTCCCACATCCCGTGTCGCCACCCCCACACTATGATCGTCGATGACACCTCCTCTCCCACATCCCGTGTCGCCACCCCCGGCTGGGGTAGCAGACCCACCATCTCCATCCCCGAGCTGGCTGAACCCCCTGTTCGTCTGGCGGCCTATCTTGGCACCATTGAATCTGTAGACCTCCCCGAACATGCTCATAGGATATGCCCTAACCTCCCCACTGACACGGAATCTCGCATTCTCCTCCGATTCCTCCGAGACCCCAGGTATGCCGTCCCCATCGGCGCACACCTTGACTACGGGTCGGCCCTCCACTCCCTCTACCTTGCTACCCTACAGGTCGCCCGATTAACCGCCCTTGTGTGCACCCCCTCCGCCTCTGCTGATGCTAACGCCACCTTCCGTAACCATACCCTTTCACACATCCAAATGGAGCTGGAGACCCAACTCCTCCTCGCGTTTTACCAGCTTGGAATGCTAGAGTTCATGCAAGACCTGGATCGTTACCTCCAGGATCTCACGCGTTACACCCATCTCGGCACCACCTCGGCGTCTACCCCTTCAGCATCTTCCTCCGCGTTAAACTCCGAGGAGCTCGACGTCATCGAACGAATTGAAGCCCGATGGACCAGCAACTTTGGCAACACCCCCCTCCCCCCCTCTCACCCTCGGTTTCACGAGGCCTGCTTCCAATGCCATCGCTCGGTCATCAGCGTGTCCAGTGTGGGGTCTATCAGTGCCCGATATGCTGCTGTTTCCGTCCTGGGCACTCTCAGCGGCAGTGCCCTCTGTGCCGCCCTCCTCCGCCACCCTCGCCCTCTGCCTCTCCCGCCTCCTCGCACTTGTCTCACCCCTCCTCGCCCCACTGTTCCTACCATGGCCCCTGCTGCACCCACGGGACTCGGCGTATGGTCCCCAGCCGCCCTCGCCGCCACTCCCACTCTCCGGACTTGGACTCCGGGGTGGACAACGACGTTTGGGACGACACTGCCTTCGCCAATGTGACCGGCTCGCCTGCTATGGGGGCCTGCGACTTATAAAGTGTCTGCGCCGGTGCCTTGACCCTCGTGGGGGGGTAATGTTACGTTTTTCTCCCCTGTCTTGTCCCTCTGCTATGCCTTCCTTGACCCTATGCTTACCTTTTGCCTTAAACTCTGTCATCTCGCTGTTCAAGCCCCGCCTAGCGACATCTTTTACCTCTGTATTACTCATAACGTTCTTAAACATTCCCCTAGCTTCCACGCTTGGTAAAATGCTGACTCACCACGGTTCCTCAGCGTTCCACCAGATTCCATGTCTGACTCATCTTTGTTCTATGATATTCCACCCAGTTCTATTCGATTACCACGGCTCGTCTATTTAAACCGTAACACTCGATCTGTAACACTAAGCTTGATCTTCTCAATCTAACGAGTTCTTGCGGACTTTGTCTGATTACCCCACCTCAGTCCTTGACCACCCTTCGCCTCCTTGGCAAGGGCAGCCCTCTAGTAGCACCACGGCTAGAGGTTCTTTGCGTCGTCCAAGCTTCCGACTTCTAGTCCGCTTGACTCCTTTGAGATCACGCCTAGCCTACGGCAAAAGTGTAACACCATGGCTCGAGTATATAAACTGTAGTTCCTATGCTTGTATTCTCTAAGCTAGAGCTACTCAATCATACTCTTGAGATAACTCCTACACTCGATCTCCCAAGACCAGGATAAGACTTGTCCTCCTTGGACTCCTCATATCCTTCGATGCTGAGCATGCTCTTCATGAGCAGATATCTCGCCCAAAGGTCTTCGTTGTACCGTAGCATCAAGAATGCTGGTACTCCTCAGTCCTAGAACCTACCCTTGAGTCTATGCTTGACCCTACCTGGGCCAAGCATAACAAAAGCTCTAGCTTACCATGTCGTGGCTACCATTGAGTAGGCCCTCCTCCTCAGCCTGACTGCCACCGATCTCCACTTCGTGGAGAGCCACAGAATAGCCAACCGCTGAATCCTCAGAATCATCAGACTCAGAAGTCTCCACTGAAGGCTCTGATAACCCTGACCTTGACTTAGAACCATGCTCTCCCTCCACAGAAGCAGACTCCCAAGAACTCACTCAGTTACTGTCTCACCAGCTTTCAGCAGGAGCAGTTATCCCTCACAACCCCACCCCACCGTCACTGACTCCAATCGCTCAAAGCGGTCACATATTCCCAGCCATGGCACCACCCGCTGCCCAGCCCCAGACTCCCAGCATGGGAACCAAGCCCATGGAAATCCATCTCGGAGTTCCCAAAGACTTCGACGGAAACCTCATGAAAGTGAAGCCTTGGCTACGCTTGGTACAATTGTACCTATCCATCAACGCAGAAATTTACAATGACGATGCTAGGCAAATCACCTATGCTCTCTTTTTCATGAAGAAAGGTATGGCATCTACATGGGCTAATACCTTCAGAGAATCCAAGGTCTCAGGCGGAGGCTTCTCTCTCGGAAAGTGGTCCAACTTTGTTGCCGACTTCGAAGGAGTTTTCTCCCATTCAGAATCGGTTACCAACATGCTTACTTGGCTTGCCACCAAGCAAATGATCCCAGGAAAGAAGGGCGAGTTTTTCCCTTCTTTGGCTAACTACACTGCCCAGTTCAGGTCCAAGGTATCCATCGCAGGAGTAACCAATGACTTGGTGCTAGTATCTTATTACTCTGCAGGTATACCCAAAGATCTGATGTTCGATATCCTCCGAATGGAGAATCCCCCTGCTAAAGTCGCCGACTGGTACAAGAAGGCAGCTCTCTTCGACTCTCACCACCAATGGGCTTGTGGGATTGCTCAGCAATGCAAGAAGCCGAGCACTCCATACATGCCTACCTATTCCAAGAAGGAAGAGAAGGACCCCAATGCCATGGATGTCGATGCAGTCTGTCTTCCCCCCAAGCTCACTGAAGCTGAAAGGCAGAAGTGTTTCAAGGAAGGCCATTGCCTCTGATGCCGCCAGACCGGCCATATGGCAAAGGAATGCAAGGTCTACGACTCTCTGAAGAACCCCAAGAAAACCTGAAAGGTCAAGAAGGATGACATTCCGGAGTTAGCTGACTGCAAGGATGATGATGATAAAGTCAAGTCGGTAGCTAGGATCTCCTTCTCCCAAAAGGATTTTTAGCACAGAGGACCCCGTCAACGCGGACTCCTCCTAGATGTGCCAATGTACTCGTATCTGAGACTTGCAAATCCATGCAGATCCCAGTTCAGCTCATTGTACCTGTGCACACCCTCAAAGCCATTGACACCTGCACCCTGATTGACAGCGGTGCTGATATTTCATGCATAGACTGGGGCTTTGTGCGAAAGCACAAGCTTCCTCTCACCCGACTTCTGAAACCCATCCTGGTTTGAAACATCAATCAGTCCAGCAATGCCCATGGAGCTATCTGGTTCACCTGCACCCTCTACACTAATACCAGAGGGATCACTCAGAAGGTTCTGTTCCATGTCATGTCTTGCAGAAGTGAGAATGTCATCCTCAGACTCCTCTGGCTCTGCTCTACCAACCCCAAGATTGCCTAGTTCAAACAGACGATTGACATCCCCGAATCCTGTGACCAATCCAAGGTTCTCTTCCAGGAACACAATGTTGCTACATCTGAGTATAGCGACCGATTCAAGAGACCCAGTTTCAACTGGACCCCCCCATGCCAAGTTAAGGTTAACTGTGTCAACCATGCTCAACTCTATGAATACCTTGATGAAGAATCAGAGAACGAGTTCTGTCAGCAAGCTCATGATCACTATCATATCAGTCAGATCCAATGGTGTGGATCCTGATTTTACCCCTTAGGTTCTCCAGTCATCACCAAGATTACCTCGGCTATGCAACTCATGCAAGTGGAGTTCAGTAAGAAACCCGAAGTCATCCTCCCTGCAGAATATGAGCAGTTCCAAAAGGTGTTTGAAGAACGACCAATTGGACAGCTCCCACCAGAATGGACTTACAACCATGAGATTAACCTTAAGGAAGGCTTCAAACCTAAGATAGGCAAGCTATACCCACTATCCCTGTGGGAATGCAAAGCCACCGAAGCCTTCTTAGAAGAGAACCTCCAGTCCAGTGCCATCCATCCCTCGAACTCTCCCCAAGCATCCCCTTTCTTCTTCGTCCAGAAGAAAGAACTCGACCCTGACAGTAACCCAAAGCTTCAACCTTGCATGGACTACTGGAAGCTCAATGACCAGACTATCTGAGACGCATACCCCCTACCTAGAATCGACAACCTCATTAACAAAGTGCAAGATGTGAAGGTCTTCACCAAGTTTGATATCTGATGGGGATACAACAATGTCTGGATCAAAGACAGACATCAATGGAAAGGCACCTTCCTCACTCACAAGGGCCTCTTCGAGCCTATGGTCATGTTCTTTGGAATGACCAACTCCCCCACCACGTTCCAACGTTTCATGAATGACTCGTTCAGGGACATGATCTCAGAAGGATGGCTCGTCATCTACATGGATGACCTCCTCATTTTCTCCCCAGATGAGCAGCTCCATACCAAACAGACTAAGAGAGTCCTTCAACAAATGGAGGAGCTCAACCTCCACCTCCACTTGTCTAAATGTTCCTTCGCCACAGAACAGGTAGACTACTTCGGCATGATTCTCTCCTTGGGTAAACTCACTATGGACCCTGTCAAACTTGATGGCATCACCTCCTGGCCCGTACCTACCTCAGTTAAGGAAGTCCGGTCCTTCCTTGGATTTGCCAATTACTATCGGCAATTCATCCCGGATTACTCTACCATTGCTCGCCCCCTCATTGACCTCACCAAGAAAACCCAACCCTGGGAATGGAAACCCTCTCAGGAAGCTGTGTTCCTTCATCTCAAGGAACTCTTCCTTTCCAAACCTGTCCTTTGCCTCCCAGACCCTGCAGCACCATTTGCCATCATGACCAACGCCTCTGGCATGGCCACGGGTGGCATCTTGCTTCAGACTGATGAAAATGGTGCTTGGCACCCCTGTTTGTATCTGTCACAGTCGTTCTCCCCTGCCAAACGCAACTACGACATTCATGACTGCGAGTTACTCGCTATCATCTGTGCCTTAAAGTCGTGGTGTCATCTCCTCCACAGCTCCTCCACCCCTGTCCAAGTTTTCACAGATCATAAGAACCTTACGTACTTCTGGGCCCCTCAGAACCTTAATCACCGCCAGGTCTGCTGGTTATTAGATTTAGCAGACTTTGACTATAAGATGATCCATGTCCTGGGATCTCTCCTTGCCAGCCCCGATGCCCTGTCTTGCTGCCCCAACTTCCTCACACATGCACTGGACAACACCCAGACAGTTTTGCTACTGGATTCCATCTTTGTCTGTCTCATCGACTCCGCACTTCGGGATCACATCAAGACTATGTCTAAAGATGATCCCTTATTCCTCCAGACGCTTCAAGCCTTTGATGGCTCTATCCCCACTACCTTCTGCTCCCACCTCAGCGATTGGCAGCTTCATGAAGGCATGTTGACCTATCAAGGTTGCATCTATATTCCCCCTGTCACTGGCCTGCATAAGTCCATCCTCCAATGGTGTCATGACCATGAGTCTGCTGGCCACCCTGGTTTCCTCAAGACTCGACAACTCGTTGCAAGCAAGTTCTGGTGGCCTGGTTTGGCCCAGTACATTCACAAGTATGTCGAGGGCTGCGCCCTGTGCCAGCAGCACAAGATCAACACCCACCCTACGACCCCTCCACTCACCCCCAACAAGTCCACTGCCACTCGCCCCTTCCAACAGATCTCTTGTGACATGATCACGGATCTACCCGAGTCCAACGGTTTCACGGCTGTAATAGTCTGGGCCAACTACGCATCTTTGAAGGGGGCTATTTTCTGCCCCACCACTAAAACTGCCTCAGTGGAGGACATTGCCATCCTTTATTTCAAAAAGGTCTATCCTAGATTCGGCCTCTATGAGAAGATCATCTCAGATCAAGGCCTGCAGTTTGCTTCTTGCTTTGCAAAAGAACTTGGTAGGCTTCTCGGATGTTCCCTTGTGTTATCCACTGCATATCACCCCCAGACTGATGGGGAGACTGAGCGGATCAATCAAGAACTCGAGACCTACTTATGGATCTTTGTGGGAAATAACCCCACCACATGGGCTGATCGGCTGATCCATGCCGAATTTGCTCATAATCACTGCCCTCATTCCGTCACTGGTAAATCCCCATTCTACTTGATGATGGGATATGAACCTACTCCGATCCCCACCGTCCTCCCACTCACGAATCTTCCCACCATAGAAGATCACATCAAAGAACTTACTGCGGCTCACCAAGAGGCACTTGCTGCACACAAACTAGCTAGGCAAGTCATGGCTTCTCGAAACAAAAAAAATTTCACTCCATTTGAAAAAGGTGATCAGGTCTGGCTTGAGGCCAGGAATTTGAAATGCAACCTGACTCACCTGAAGTTTGCACCAAAACGTGAAGGACCCTTTACCATTACCAAGGTACTGTCTCCAATCACATATCAGCTCCACCTTGTTACGCTTGGCCCAGATAGGGTCGAGCACAGACTCAATGGGAAGTTCTAAGACTAAGGAGTACCAGCGTTCTTGACGCTACGGTACGACAAGGTCCTTTGGGCGAGGTATCTGCTCACGAAGAGCACGCTCAGCGTCGAAGGGTACGATG
>JBBPSV010001135.1:0-10874 GCA_038093795.1 Retiboletus fuscus
AAAATGGCTATATCTCCACAGACACTGGACCAAATCACATGACCCAGGGGGCAATGTTGTAGCCAAGAGTATGTAGTTTATTTGTTCCCACCAAAGCGAAGTGAAATTCCCACATGTGATGGCGGGGCGCTGTGCGCCCCGGTTTGGGGTTAGGCATTGCAACGTTTTTGTTGCCCACTGTATTGGTTGGTGGCCTGCACATGAAGTGTTTGTGTTGTTCATGTTTGGTTGCAGCATGGGAATTGAATATTTTCGCCCCATTGGTCTGCTTAGTGTTGCTGCGGTTTGTTATGCTCAGCTGGGGGCTGGACGTGATCTCAAAGAGCAAGGTGGACAAGGGAGTTGGAAGCTGGAATGACGTCAAGGACTTCTAGCCATGGTGCTACTAGAAGGCTGCTCTAAGGTGGGAGACCAAAGAGTGGATGAGACTAGGGCTGGGGCTTGAGCTGAGTCCACAGTAACTCGTAGTATTGAGAAGATCAAGCTTAGTGTTACAGGGTTGAGTGCTACAGTTTAAATAGGCAAGCCAGGTGATTGTGATGTAAGCCGAATAGAACGTTAGAGAACACCAAGGAACAAGAGTGAGTCAGTGAAGACATGGCATCGAAGTCAATGGAACATCATAGAAGGTATGAGTAATACAAAAGGGATGCATCATCGAAAGTGCAGCATCAAAGTCGGTGGAACGCTGTGGAAGGTATGAGTAATACAGAGGAAAAGATATCATCTAGCGGGGCTCAAACAGCAAGACGAGTATTCGTAGGGCGAAGGGATAAGGCATAGGTAGAAAGGAGGAAAGAAATGTAACACAGTTTGGCTCAGCTCCGTTCCACTCCGTTATTTCTGATTTTGGGTATTTATTGGCTTCTAGAGTAGAACCAAACCGGGTGTAGAGCCAGCAGTTAAAACAGCTTAGCCAGCAAGAGCCAGATATTAAGGGACTTGGGAATATTTACATAACAGCTGCTCGAGTCAGTCTGAGCAGACTCGAGCTGATTCTACACTATAAAGTAAACTAGAAAATACATGTAGAAACCATACAAAAACCATACATCCCAACCTCGTAGTACAACAAAATAAGGATAGGAAGAACTTGGAGGTATCCCTATGTCACCAGGATGGAGTTGGATGGACCATTTGCTCAACTTCATTGCCAATGATTATGAATGCGGATGCTGCAGCGGGGAGGTGGAACCAAGGGCAGTGTCACATGCCAGGGCTGGTGCTGCTGGCTGTTTTGGTTGGTCAGACTTGTGAAATACTGGGCTATAAGTTAGGATAAAAACTTACCTTCGATGATGGACCTTGGCACCAGGATGGATAAGGCTAGCGCTGGCTGCCCATCCCATCCAATCTGACTTTGTGATCAGTTCTTGACAATGAGCCTGAAGAGTGCCCATCAATTCACAAAGGTAGTCATAGTGTGGCCTCGCACTGTGCTCAAGGTTTCTGGTGTGATCCAGGAACATCTTCATCTCGTCAGGCATGTCAGGCAGGAGCACATGTATATTTTGTTTCTATTCCAAAATAATATCATTTGGCCTGTCTGCCCATGGCAACCTCCTGTAAAAGAAATAGATCAAAATATATGCGAGGGACTCCATGTCGTCCCTCCTACCCTGCTCATATCCAAGGTGACTGTTGATCGGTGTGAACATGGGCGTGCCGACAAAGGACTGGTTGTCACGGAGGGAATGATGAAGTCATGTTTTGGGATGTCGATACTCTGTAGCATGGCTGAAGTTGATGAGGTAGATAGTATGGGTGTAGGATTTGGGGCCGATGAGGATGTTGCTTGGTTTGAGGTCTCGGTGGACATAGTTGAGAGTATGGATGGCCTGTAGATGATCGATCTAATGGTTACAATTCAGCATTAGTATTTCTTGTAAGTTTGTGCTTGAGACCAAAATCATATGTACCATTTGTTCTCTGATGTTGGCAATGGAATACAAAAAGAAAACATGGTTGCATGCCTTAAAGGCCTCTTCTAGGGAAGGGCCTAACCAGTTGAGTATGAGAACTTTTCTCCCTGCCTCCTCTCCGAACCAAAATGGTCAAGGAATACCTACCACACCAGCTAATTGTTTGAGCACAGCGAATTCGTGCCTGAGAGTGGAGGGAGTAATTCCAGTGCACTCAATTTTAACAACAACTTCCTTGCCTTGTGCAAGGTTGGTTGCCCAGTGCACCTTCCCTATAGCTTGTTTAGTAGAAACTACCTGCTGCGTTGACAAATGATTACTGTATGATCCTGCTCCAATAAGCTCCCAAAGTCGATACCTCCCATCAACGAGAACAGGATTCTTCGTTTGCATTGAAGCCTGAGTTGAGACTTGAGACTCAGTCTCGAGCTAGTGTTTGCAGTTGGAAACTTGGGATGTTCGACGTCGTCCGTACTGAAACTTGAAAGTTGAAACATTGCTGTGACAGTCAGACAGTGTGACAGTGACAACTGACCTTCTCGTGTCACCTAATCAGTTGATCAGTTAACAGACTGGCAGTGCTCAGGGGGGGGGGTCTGCTAAGGTTGAAAGTTGTCTGAGGAGCTGGAAATCTGGGCAGGTGAGACATGGTGAAGAGCAAGCTAATAACAACTCTAGTAGTAGTCTAATACTCATAATTTAAGGGGGTGCACGCTAACCATCACACATAAGAGCAGGGTGGCACAGCCAAATTGTCTGCAAACCAAGGATGCTGGAAAGAAAACCATAAGATGGTGACCAGCTGACCTGAGGGATATGCGGAGATGAGGGAGGTGTCATAAACAATGCAGAGTTAAAAAAAAAGTGCAATGCTAGAGTTGTAGTAGTGATGCGACCTGCGATCCAGGCAGGTATTCCAGTCGTGCAAGTCATCTCTGCAATAATAATCCATGAATGATAATGTAACCAACAGCGCAGGGGATTTGAGGTCAGGAGTAACAGACAGGTCAACAATCAAAAGCTTGACTGTGATTGTTGTGATACTGCAGTGACTGCAGCAGCAGCAGCTGCATGTCTTTGCTCGGCAGTGCCAAGCATCAACGCCTCATTGACACTAGAGTCTAGAGTGAAGGTGAGTCAAGGTAGTAGATATGAAGTGGGGCTCACGCACCTGCAGAGTTGCTGAACCTCATTCTCAGCCTGCTGCAACCTCATCTGAAGTTGTTGTGCAGTCATCTCAAGATACTTGACTGACTTGACATGGGTGGTAACACAGTTGAGGAGGGAAACCTTGCTGGACTTCTGGTTGGAGATGGGAAGGGCATCCTTGGCTGTGGTAGCCGTCACGGAGTTCATCGCGATGCCTCTGCTCAGACTCAATGTGCTGATGGTGGATAGTCTCGCGGTGGACATCGGTGATGTTTCCAGTTGTGATGGCAGGCTGGAAATCATCATCATCCTCATCAGAGTCACTGTTGCGAGCCTTTCATCTCAGAGTCATGGCCACCAAATGAGTAGCTGGAGCAGCAATAGGGTTGAAGTGATGAGAGCATTGGACAGAAGCATATGGGATGCTATGCACCAAGAAGGGGAGTGTGTGGCACTGTGTGCTGGAGAAAGCAGTGGTGTAGTTGGCAGAGGAAGTGAATGAGACTACAAGTACTCACCGATGATGTTGGTCAGGTTGAGGGAGTTGAAGTCAAGATGGGGAGATGAGGACGAGGGACCAGTCACCAGGCACCATGAGAGGGGTGAGCTTTATATGAGAGTAGGAATAGAGAGGACATACAAGCCAGGGTTGAGACGTCATAGGAAGACTGTAGGTACTAGAGGTATTCCGGGTTGGAGAGAGGGCTGTAAGTGAAGGGGCCATCCATGAAGGCGGGGCTGCAGGGCTGCTCAAGGAGGGTAGGTTGCATGATGTTGTAGAGACGCAGAGATGAGATGCTCATCTCAGGTTTCTGCCATGGAACGTGTAGTGGGGAGAGGCACCATTGTTGGAAGAAATGTAAGGATAACAGGAGGAGGTAGTCATGTAGATGGTGGCACCATGTGCTCTTCAAAGGCTTCTTGGCTTGCCTTCTAGCTCACAGCTGCAAATGGCCAATCTGCCCAACTTTGTCGGTGGTTGACCCACAATGTATCGCCTGCGTTCAATAAACACATTGTTGCCTCACTATGTAGAGTACATGAATGCAAAAGAACTTGGAAATAGATGCTATGAGATTTGGAGAGGGGACTGCAAACAAGGAGTCTACTATCTACTAGAGCAGGAAGAGTTCCACAGGATCAGGGACAGTGGCAGCCTTCTCATCTTGCAGCACCAATGTGAGGATCTGGTCGAGCTGCTGCTGACAGCTCATATGGGAATTGTGCTCTTTCTCCTCTGGCTCGTTCTCTAGAAGATCGGCCAAGGGCATTATCAACCCGTGTGAGAAGTTTAGGTTCTCCTTCTTGAGAGAGAATTTCAGCATTTGAAGTGCCTCCATCAGCAAGGGGCTGAGTCGATTATGCCTGTTCATATAGGTCTCAGCGCTGGATGAGAAGATGTGCTCACATGGGACTGCAGAGGCCTGGATGGGTAGATAGTTCAGGGCGATCCAGTAGATAGTAGGATAGGTCCCCCTTGAGGTCTCAGTAGCACATCAGCATTAACTATAATGAAATCAAAATCTTAGGACTTACGACTCAGAAAGCCAAGGGATCGGAAGTGCCCCAAAGTGGCAATGACACATAGTCTTCAAACTCTCGTTCAACAGTCTGCATGGAGCCATGGTTAGGAAGAGGGTTCAGGGTGTCGTCATCATTGGCGAATCCATATCGGGTTGCCAATGTTGGGAGGAAGCTTGGTTGTGATGGGTGGGCCTGCTCGGTAGCTTCCCATGGCATCTTGGTTGAACGATATTCGAGCATCTTATAGGTACACCATACACCGTAGTCAGCTCCCTGCGAAATATAGCTGACTGTACATACCAGTTGCAAAATATTGTTGTGTGCGGTGATTTTGCTCTCATCATTCCAGCTTTTTGATACCCAATTCAGCTTTATGGATGGATCAACAACTACAAGTTGTCAAGGCATGACCACATGGCACATGCACAAAAAATTCAATGGGTGGACAAGGACAGACAACAGAAACAAGGACTTACACATTGCGATGAGGTATGCTGGACTGTTTTCCATACTGTTGTAATACAGTACATCAGGTGGTGGGAGTAGAAAGGCTGGACCATATGATTCAGTGGAGCAGAAGGGACATAGAAGCGAGGCATGGAAAACGTTGTGGATTTTCCATGTGGGTGGGAGGCAGAGTTGGTACATGAGCGGTGATAAGACCCTAGAGATCTCGAAGGGGCTGTGGCATTTGGGGGCAAGTTTCCTGGATGGGTATTTGAGACGGAGATGAGTGGCTTCTAGCCACACCCTATCTCCCACTTTCCATGGGGAGAAGTGGTGGAAGTTTTGGGTTGCCATGACTTTTCTTGCTGACTCATGAGCTGCTAGGGCTTCTTTTCAAGCTTTGTCCAAGTTGGATAAGTGGTTTTCTAGGGCAGGGAGGAAGGTTTTTCCTAAAGGGGGGTAGGAACGTGGTTCATAGCTGTAGAGTAGGGAGAAGGGGGATTTCTTGGTGGAGCTGTGTGGTGTGGAGTTGTGATGGAATTCTGCTGAAGTTAATCATTCTGCCCAGGAGGAGGGGTTGTTGGCGCAGAATATTTGCAAGTAGGTTTCTAGTTCCTGGTTCATGTGTTCGGTTTGGCCATCTGTCTGAGGGTGGTAGGCCATAGATAGGCAAACATCATACTTTAGGAGGTGGGCTAGTTCTCTGGCAAAGGCTGACGTGAATTGAGGTCCTCGATCTGATATTATCGTGTTGTGGAGGCCAAAGCATTTGAAGACATGGTCGAAGAAGATCTGGACGATCCTGGCTGCATCAATGGTTTTTAAGCATGCTATGAGAATTACCCCCTTTGTAAAGTGGTTGACCCAGACCACTATAGAATTGTGGCTGGCAGAGGGGGGCAAGTCTGTGATGAGGTTGACAGTGATCTGTTTGAAAGGGATGGGAGCGACTGCAGGGATGGGGACAAGTGGTGGGCGGGTCAGATGGGTGTTGACCTTGTTTTGTTGACAGGTGGCGCAGCTGTCAATGAAGTGTTTGATGAAGGTGGAAAGGCCTGGCCACCAGAAGTCACATTCAAGAATGGTCTTGGTGTGGAAGACACCCATGTGACCTGAGTGAGGTAAGGAGTGGATGGAATGGAGGAGGAAAGATCGAGTGGTAGGCGGGACATATAACCGCTGTTTAAAGTAGAGGTGTCCATTGTCAAAGGACCAGTCAGTGAGGGAAGCATGAGTGAAAAGCAGTGATCCCTTGTCAAGGGCCACAACTGCCTTGAGGACAAAGGGGTCGGATGAGGAGGAATCCTGAATGTGTTGTGCTAGGGTGAGGTCTAGGGTGTTGATAATAATGGGGTCGGGGGCAATGGAGGCGTCAGAGTTGTCACTAGAAGTGTCAACATCGTCTTTGTGGGAGAGGGCGTCAGCAGGACCCATCTTAGTTCCTGGAGTAACCATCCAGATGATATTGAAGTCTTGCAAGAACAGTGACCAACAGGCTTGTCGGTGGGATAGTTTCCTCAGGTCATGGATATAGGAGAGATTTTTATGATCGGTGAAAATGGAAACAGGATGGGGGGTCCCTTGTAGGTAGTGTTTCCATTCGTCAAGGGCAAGGATGATGGCGAGGAGTTCTTGGTCATAGATGTCATAGTTCCGTTCTGCAGAAGAGAAGGTTTTGGAGAAATAGGCACAGGGTTTCTTATTGCCATTGCAATTCTTCTGCATGAGGACTGCTCCCACAGCGAGAAGAGAGGCATTGGTCATGAGGAAAAAGGGGCAGGAGATGTCTGGGATGTGGAGGACTGGTGCAGTACAGAAGATCTTCCATAGGGAATCGAAGGTGTGTTGTTGTAGGGGGGACCAGATCCAGGGTTGATCCTTTCGAGTGAGGAAAGTGAGGGGGGCCACGATGTTAGAGTAGCTGGGGATGAACTTCTGGTAGAAGTTTGCGAATCCAAGGAATGAACGGGTTCCTTTGACAGATGTGGGGGGTTTCCAATCTGTGATGGCAGAGAGTTTGGTGGGGTCCATCTGAGTAATTCCTTGACTGATGATCATCCCGAGGTATTCCATGGTGGGCGTATTGAAGGAACACTTAGTGAGTTTTAATGATAGTCCATATTTGCGGAGGCATTGGAGAACCCAATGAGTTCGTTCGTGGTGGAGGGTGAGAGAGCCATTGGTGTGAATGCCTAGGTTGTCCATATAGATCTTGAGCCATCCTTTGGCTATCATGTCTGCGAAGATATGGTTCATGAATGACTGGAAGGTCGCTGGGGCATTGCAAAACCCAAAGAACATGACCATTGGTTCAAAGAGCCCAAGTGGTGTGATGAACACCACTTTCCACTGGTCTTCCTCTCAGAGTCATATGTTGTTATACCCCCATCGTATGTCAAACTTAGTAAAGAAGGTGGCGTCTTTCATGTCGTCAATGAGCTCAGGAATGAGGGGGAGTGGGTAGGCATTCCTGATGGTATGGCTGTTCAGGTATCGGTAGTCCTGGACTGGATGAAGGGATCCATCTTTCTTTCCTACAAAGAAGAAGGGGGCAGCCTGGGGTGACTTGGAGGGTATGATTCATCCAGTTTTGAGATGTTCTTCGATGAAGGTGCTACAAGCTTCTTTTTCTTTAGGATTGAGGGGTAAACTTTGGCGATTTTAGGTACAAAAGTATCTTTGAGGTCAATGGTGTGGTCAAAGGACTGATGTGGGGGTAGTTGCTCAAAGGTTTTCTCAGAGAAGACATCAGCGTAGTCTGAACAGAAGTTGGGGATCTGTGGTTCTGAAGTTGTTTGGGTTGTGACTTTGTAGATCTGTTCTCCATCCATTCCGTTTGGGGGATGATACTCATGAAGAGACCAATCGACCCCTTGGGGATATCGTTGGGAGAATAGTGTGGCAATTTCCTGGTCAGGGTTGGGGTAGAGCAGGTTTGGTGGAAGGGTTTGGGTGCGTGATGGGATGGTAAGGGTGAAAATCTTCCAGGTGATGGATGGGTTCCATTTCTGGAGCCAAGGCATCCCAAGGATGATCTGTGGGCGACTGAGACGAACTTCCATAAGACATTCTTTACTAGAAAGGGGTCCTAGGGTGATGGGGATAGTAGTGGTGCAGTGGACGGACCCTTTTTGGTTCTGGGTTCCATCTACATTGTAAGCAATGATAGGTTGCAGGAGTTTGATGATAGGGAAGTCGTTCTCTGAGAGGAGTCGGGAGTCAATGAAGTTTCTGGTTGCTCCAGAGTTGATAAGGGTGGTGGTTTCGATAGTTTTATCCTGAGCTTGTAGCTGAATGGGTAAACGCATGGTTCGATTTGTTTTTGGTGCTACAATTACATGACTGGGTATGGGAGAGGGTGACATTGAAGCGGCTCTCCTTTTTAAAAATCCTTTCCTCGTTGGACATTTGGGGTAGAAATGGAAGCAATTTCCTTGGTTGGTTCATCCTCATAGCATGCTTTGAGGACAGATAAGATCTCGGTTTCTCCTTTACCCAAGGTTTTGAGTGACTGGATATATTCATCGACTGCAGATCAAGGAGTTTCTGGTAGCTCCTTGGTGGTCTCGGTGGTGTGGATGCTCTGAGGGCAGGGGGATGGTGTTGAACGGGGGGTGGTTTTCCCTTTACAATTGGCCGAGTTATGACCTGGGAGTTGACATCGGAAGCATCGTCCTTCTCTGATGTATTTAGCACGTTTGGTGGGGGTGAGTTTGGATAAGGTGATGCTATCCACATCCATGGTGTTGGGATCTCTAGATGGGGTTCGGACCCAGGAGGATGGTTGGGGTCTTCCTCCCCAAAGTGCGAGAATATGCATTTTCTGGGGATGGAATGTCTTTGCTTTGGCAATCCATTCAGTGATCATGGTGGGGATGGTGGTCATTGAAAGTATCATGGTGGAGATCTTCTGGTCTAGGCCCAAGGAGAACTGGTCAATGAGTGTAGCATGGTCCGTGATTTTGGCTTTAGTGTAAAGGTTTTGGAAATCAGTGATATACACTTGGAAGCCATCATTGATAGTTCTGTCTTCATTTTTAAAAGACTTCTGGATTAACTTGGATAACTCGGTACGAGTGGTGGCTTGGACATCATATGGGTAAAAGATTTCCTCGAAGTTAGAGGCGAAGGTGTTAAAGTCCTTCTGGGTTAAGGCGATGGTGGTATTGGCCATTTTATCATACCACATTTCAGCAAAAGAGGCGCCTCTTCCTTTGCTCATCTTGTTCAGGGTAGTCATGACTTTGTTGCTATCTTTGGTGTACAGTGTCGAGTTTAAGGCGAAGTATGCCTTCATGGCCTGGATCCATCGGGAGGCATCAGTGAATTTTCCTGAAAAGTCGGAGAGTAGAGCTGCCTTTAGTTCTGTCATGGTGGTGACTATGGGGATGGGGTTTGAGGGTGTTTGGGGGGTCTGTGGGGGTAGGGGTACGAAGGTTCGGGTGTGTGTGGGAGTGGTTGCTGCGGTTAATGGGTTGGCAGCTCCTGATGGTGTTGCTGGGTTATGGTGGCATTGAGATCTTGATGGTTGTGGTTGAATTTCAGGGATGTCGTAGTTCTCGATGTCATCAGGACCAAGGCCATAGGTTCTGCTGGGACTCGTGGTGGTTGTATGCTTGGTCCTTCACCTGAGTAGGTGGGACCAGGGGAGAATCTTGGTCTTTTGTTATGCGAAGTGTTACAACTTAGGGTTCCTCCTATAATCGTTGTCAAGGCGATACTCACAAAGAGACCGATGTCTGACGAGTACTCAGAGTTAGAGGAGGGCGGAGGTTTCGAAGATGTATGAGACTCAAGGGACACAAGGGTGAACCAAGCAATGCTTGTATTGTGTAGACCAAGATTGGGATACAACTACAAGGGAGACGAGCACTTATAGACCAGAGTGATGCACACAGACCAAGAAAGAAACAATAGGATATAAACAGTAACAACTATTCTGGGAAGCAGGGGACACTGGCTGTTGTGAGAGAAACGGAGGAGGAGTGGTGAGTCTGACGATCATGTAAAGAATCAGGACAAGAGAGAGTAAAAGATGCGGGTAGGGCCCATAAGGATGATATAACCAACACCAGTATAACGAGTGGTAACATTACCTCTCCATGTATACAGTTGGTGATAAACAGCGAACAATAAGACGTGAGATTGAAGAAAAGAGAAAACCGTAACAATGAGGTGTTTCAACAATGCTGGTTTCCACCTGCTGGGCACCAAGACCTAGAAGAATCACTGGTTTCTAACATGATCATGCAGATGGTGGACCTGCATGGTCATGAGGGCTTTGTTCCTTACTATGATCCCCTATTCCAGATTGACTGGAATGAATCCTTTGACCTCTACCATCACAACCTCTTCCATTCTGATCCTAGATACATTGCTCAATGATGCTTACAGTGCAGGATCAAGAATGCTCACACCCCTGAAGAACTTGACACCATATATGATGTCCTTAGAGGAAGAGATGTTAGACGAAGACCTCAAAGAGCTCATGAGGAAGGTGAACAAAGAAGAAGGGCTGGATCACCTTATTCACCACTTGGCATGGACCCCCCTTCCTTCTTGTTGGCCTTTACCCTACTGGACTGGTGAAACTGAATGTTTATACAGTGGCTCAAAAAACTGTCTGCATGTTTGCATGTTTTGCACTAAAGCCAATAACCCTCAATAACCCCCTAACCAAGAGCTAACTATGAGTGTATGAAATATAGTATGTACTCTTGGCTTTCTATTGGTGCAAGGGTCAAAAGATTTGAATCAGATCTTATGAAATGGCACCCATTTCAAAGTGACAACTCATGCAGACAGTTATTTGACTTTGAGTTTTAATTACAT
>JBBPSV010001136.1:0-10870 GCA_038093795.1 Retiboletus fuscus
CAAGTGCAACATACACATTGAGCATTCAGTGCCACATTTGTGCATTGGTGGACATTCACTCTGTAACACTCCTTAACACCATCCATCATGCAAACTTTAATTTTACAGTTGATTATATAACATTTTCACATTTGACAGCACCTATTTGCAGGGTGCCTGACAGACAAAACCCTCCACTACTATCATGGAAGTTGGGGATGGATGTATGCTATCCCACCTGACTGGCAGTAGGAGCCCATGAAATTGAAGGCCCATTTCTGTGGCAGCCAACTCTGAAGTTATGTGGGACTAGTGAGAAATGTACTGTGGCAACTTGTCAGTTGACAGTTTGTAGATCATCGTGTGTATCCATGGTTTCACGACACAATGCCATTATGGAGGAACAAATCCGAGTATACTTGAAGTGGGTTGAAGACATGAGGGGATGGAGCACGTGGAACGCTGGACAATTGTGCTGATTACACATCAGATCATTCGGTTGAAATCCAACCATTTTTGGTAACTAGGCCGTTGGGTTACCATCTCACATCGCCATTAGGTCCTAGACTGGTAACCAGCCCGTCCAAAAGAGGAAATGCTGAGGTGAAGCATTCTGTTGATAGACAGACTGGTAAAACTTGTTGTGGTGCAAAGGGGATGAGCAAGCTCCCACAGTAACGTGACTGCTTTGTCCATCCCTGGACCTTTCCTGATCTTAGATCTCTCAGCATCATACCGGCATGTAGTTAGTTTGTAGATAACGTGTAACTAATCCTGGCTGCTTGGCATACCTTGCCAGCTGCCCTCGTATATGATCGGAAAGTACCTGCTACACCATGGACTCTGATGACGAATCCACATTCAGTTCACAAAACAGCTGGGATGAATGAGTCAAAACAGTGTTAACGATCCTTCGTGATAGCTGAATATCAATCCTAGACCTCCTCCTTCACATTTTGCAGTCGAACGATCCTGAGTTTGCTAAACATAAGGCCGGTTTCTTTGCAAATCCATCTGGAAAACTCATCAAACTCTTAGATCATATATTTGAGGACAAGAGTGGCTGTTCTGCTATTACGTGCTGGGTAGAGCAACTCGCCATAGATGTCATTTCTGAAAGGATCGTGAAGGAGATGGAGGACATCAAGACTTCGCTCATGTGGACCATCAATAACACCACCCCAGATGCACTGCTAGCATGGGACATCGATGTGTTTATCAGCCTGCTTGTCATGAACAAGGCTCCTACCCTTGGATGCCTTCTTCAGGCCACTTCTCAGATGAAACGCGCAAAGGAGGAAAACAAGATTAAGTCGTGTATCACTGTATGCATGTATATTTCTATCTTTGAAACACATTTGATTCTTTCAAGGCCTGCAATGTTATTGTAACGCAATTAGCCAAAGAACGATCGCAAAATGTGCTCTTCTTCGCCATCCCATTCAGCTTATTCCTCTGGATGAATGGCGCATCCTGTCAGACCATCGAGGCTTTGCACAAATGCGGCCTCTGTATATCATTTTCCTCACTCACTACATTGCTCCATCAGCTTGCTGTAGAGATCTGGGGATCTCTGTTCTTGTTACGCTTTGCCATAGGTTAGGCGTGATCTCAAAGGAGTCAAGCGGACTGAGTGTCGGAAGCTTGGACGACGCGAAGAACCTCTAGCCGTGGTGCTACTAGAGGGCTGCCCTTGCTGTGGAAGCAAAGGGTGGGCAAGGACTGAGGCAAGATAATCAGACGAAGTCCGCAGGAACTCGTTAGATTGAGAAGATCAAGCTTAGTGTTACAGGTCGAGTGCTACGGTTTAAATAGACGAGCTGTGGTAATCGAATAGAACTAGGTGGAATGTCATAGAACAAAGATGAGTCAGACGTGGAATCTGGTAGAATGCTGAGGAACCGTGGTGAGTCAGCGTTTACAAAGCATGGAAGTTGGGGGAATGTCTGAGAATGTTATGAGTAATACAGAGGTAAAGGATGTCCCCGGGTGGGGCTTGAACAGCGAGACGACAGAGTTCAAGGCAAAGGTAGGCATAAGGTCAAGGAAAGCATATCCGAGGGACGAGATAGGGGAGGGAGAAAATCGTAACATTACCCCCCCACGAGGGTCAAGGCACCGGCGCAGACATTTCACAAGTCACAAGCCCCCATAGCGGGTGAACCGGTCACGTTGGTGAATGTGGTGTCGTCCCAAACGTCGTTGTCCACTCCGGAGTCCAAGTCCAGAGAGTGGGAGCGGTGGTGCAGGCGACAGGGGACCATGTGGCGGGTACCACGGGAGCGGCGAGGTCCGTGGTAGGAACAGTGGGGTGAGGAAGGGTGTGACGAGTGTGAGGAGGTGGGAGAGGTAGAGGGCGAGGGTGGCGGAGGAGGGCGGCACAAAGGGCACTGCCGCTGAGAGTGGCCGGGACAGAAACAGCAGCATATCGGGCACTGATAGACCCCACAGTTGACACGCTGGTGACCAAGGCGGTGGCATTGGAAACAGGCCTCGTGAAACCGAGGGTGAGACGAAGGGAGGGGAGTATTGCCAAAATTCCTGGTCCAGCAGGCTTCAATGCGTTTGACGACGTCGAGCTCCTCAGGGTTCAACGCGGAGGAGGATGCCAAGGGGGTAGATACTGCGGTAGCGCCGAGGTGGGTATAACGGGCAAGATCCTGGAGGTAGCGATCCAGGTCTTGCATGAACTCCAGCATGCTGAGCTGGTAAAATGCGAGGAGGAGTTGGGTTTCCAGCTCCATCTGGATGTGCGACAGGGTGTGATTACGGAAGGTGGCGTTGGCGTTGGCGGAGGCGGAGGGGGCGCGTACGATGGCAGTGAGTCGAGCCACCTGAAGGGTGGCGAGGTAGAGGGAATGGAGGGCCGATCCATAGTCGAGGTGGGCGCCAATGGGGACAGCGTACCTAGGATCCCGAAGGAATCGGAGGAGGACGTGGGATTCTGCATCGGTGGGAAGGTTAGGTCGTACCCGATGAGCATGCTCGGGGAGGTCTATGGATTCGATGGTACCGAGGTAGGCGGCGAGATGAACAGGGGGTTCGGCAAGTTCAGGGATGGAGATGGTGGGTTGGGTTCCCTAGCCAGGGGTGGCAACGCGGGAAGTGGGAGAGGAGGTGTCGTCGACGATCATTGCATGGGGGTTTAGAACGGAAGGAGGCGTATAGTAGGAAGGAGAAGGAGAAATACTTGAGACGCTAGTAGACAAAGAATAAGGAGTAGGCTGGCCAAGCTGAGGAGTTGGACAGGGGTGAACCTCTCCGTCAGACCTGTCGGAGACGGTGAGAGAAGAGATAGAGTCAAGGACAGAATCAGTAACAGACTCAGGAGGCGGTGAACCACCGAGTTGGGGGGGCACAGGAAGAACGAGTTCAGGGGCATCGGAGCAAGGCATGATATAATGGGGTGTTGTTGGTGGGTAGTTAAACGGACTGAGGAGGAGGGAAGTCCTTGGGGTGACGTCTTTTATAGGCGAGCAGGAGGAGTTTGGAATTTTTTAAGTTCCGCTCGGGTTCCCAGGAATCATCTTCTGCTGAGTAGCCCTTCCAGTGGATCAGGAAACACCGTCGGGACGGGGGTCCTTGATGGCGGAGAATTTGATCCACGAGGTACTCCTCCTCAGGGCCTACGTGGTCAGGAGGAGGACGGGGAAAGTTCGGACCATGAACAAGGGTTTCCTTGGCAGGAGAGAGAAGAGAGGCATGGAAAACGGGGTGGATCTTCCAAGTTTTGGGGAGATGCAGCCGGTAAGTGATGGGGGAGAGAACCTTAATGATTTCAAATGGTCCCTCACGTTTTGGAAGGAACTTAGGGTCCTTCTGAAGGCGGTGGAGGTTCCTGGCCTCCAACCAGACCTTGTCCCCTAGGGCAAAGGGTTTGAAGTGCTGCCGGGTTCGAGAGGCCATGATTGCTCGAGCAAGTTCATGGGCCGCTTTTGCCTCATCCCTAGCCTTGGCGAGCTGGGCGAGGCGGAGTTCTACTGCTGGGAGATTGGAAGGGGAGAGAACAGAAGGAAGGGGTTTTGGTTCATATCCCATTTGGAGGAAGAACGGAGATTGATTGGTGATGGAATGGGGGCGGTGATTATGGGTGAACTCGGCGAAGGTCAGGAGATCGGTCCACGAGGCAGGGTTATCCCCGCAAAAGATCCGAAGATAAGTCTCTAGTTCCTGATTCGTTCGTTTGGTTTGGCCGTCCGTCTGGGGGTGATAGGCGGTAGACAGGCAGAGGTCGTAGTTTAGAATACATCCCATCTCCTTGGCGAATGCCGAGGCGAATTGAGGTCCTCTGTCCAAGATGACTCGGTCGAAGAGTCCGAAGCGTCGGTAAACTTTGTGAAAGTAAAGGGAAGCAATGTTAGCTGCCGAGGCGGATTTGGTGGTTGGACAAAATATAGCCCCTTTGAAGGCCCGATCGACCCATACGACTATAGAGTCTTTTCCATCTGAAATAGGAAGATCGGTGATCAGGTCTACCGTGATGTCCTGGAAAGGATGGGAAGCTGAGGTAGGAATGGGAGTTAGAGGCGGGGTACCGGGATGGGTATTAGCCTTGCACTGTTGGCAGACCGCACATCCTTCCACGTAGTTTCGAACAAAAGATGCTAAGCCTGGCCACCAAAACTCGGCCGAGACTAGCTGGCGGGTTTTGAGATATCCGGGGTGACCGGCGGATTCATGGTCATGGCATCTTTGGAGGATTTTGCACCTAAGGTCCCCTTCAGGAGGAACGTAGATGCGGTCTTGATAAGTAAGGATTCCCTCCCGGTTCTGCCAGTCAGAAAGGCGAGAACGAAATGCCGCTGGGATGTGTTCGTTGACTGCTTGGAGAGAGGTCAAGGCAAATGGGTCAGCAGCAGAAGCAGAGCAAATCTTTGTGGAGAGGGCAACGTCTATGACGTTGACAAAGAGAGATGGAGGTAGTAGGGTTACGAGGGAGTTGTCTGAGGTGTCTTTTGGGAAGTGGTCGGTGCGTCGAGAGAGGGCGTCGGGACCGGCAAGTTGGGATCTGGGTACATGGATTAATTTGAGATCAAAATCGGCGAGGTCGAGTAACCAACGAGCTTGTCGTCGATTCAAGGTGTGGGGTTCTCGGAAGTAAGTGAGATTCTTATGATCCGTGAATACTTGAACCTGGTGGGGGGATCCTTGCAGGTAGTGGGACCAGGCTTTGAGCGCTCGGAGCACGGCCAAGAGCTCTCAGTCATGGATATCATAGTTCCGCTGAGTAGTGTCGAAACTTTGTGAGAGGTAGGAACAAGGGTGCCATTCGCCGTTAGAATCTGCTTGGAGAAGGATTCCTCCAGAGGCATAGAGGGAGGCGTCTGTGGTGACGGCGAAGGGGGCAGAGAGGTCGGGAACTCAGAGGATGGGCTGGGAGGCAAATCTTGCCTTAAGGAGGTCGAATGCTGACCGGCAGGAGTCGTCCCAAGACCAGGTGATAGACTTTTTAGTGAGGTCGAGGAGGGGTTGGGCTATGGTGGAATAATCAGGAATGAATCGCCGGTAGAAGTTGGCAAAACCAAGGAAAGATCGGACGTCTTTTACAGAGGTAGGAGTGGGCCAATGGGCGATCCCGTCTAACTTAGTGGGGTCCATGGCAATTTCATCAGGGCAGATGATCATTCCAAGGTATTCGACCTCGTTTCGATCAAAGAAGCACTTTTCAGGTTTCAGGTGTAGGTGGAGTTCCTCCATCCATTGTAGTACCCGATGGGTACGCTCCGTGTGGGTTTGTAGGTCGGGGGAGAAGATGAGAAGGTCATCCATATAGATAAACAGCCAACCTTCTGCGATGAGATCTCTAAATGAGTCGTTCATGAACCGTTGGAATGTGGGGGGAGAGTTAGTTAGTCCGAAAAACATGACGTTTGGTTCAAACAGCCCCCAGTGCGTGATAAAAGCCGCTTTCCATTGGTCTCCTTCTTTAATGCGGACGTTGTTATACCCCCACCGGACGTCCATCTTGGTGAATACCTTTGCCCCCCAAATCCGATCCATGAAGTCCTGAAGAAGGGGAAGAGGATACGCATCCCAGACGGTCTGCTCATTCAGGCGTCGATAATCCTGACAAGGTCGTAAGCCTGGTTTCTGCCCTGGTTGGGCCTTCTTCTTGACGAAGAAGAAAGGGGAGGCTTGTGGAGATTTCAAGGGGGAAATCTTGCCAGAGGCTAGGTTTTCATCGATGAATTTGTCAGTTGCTTGCTGCTCGTCGGCCAAAAGAGGGTAGATTTTTGCGATACGGGGAATGAACCCCTCTTTGAGGTTGATGGCGTGGTCGTAGGGTCTGGACGGGGGAAGGACGTTTGCTGCTTCCTCGGCAAAGACTTCTTTATATCGGGAGTACTCTTCCGGGAGGGGGGACGCGATTGGCATGTCAGGGGAGAGGGCCAGACTGGACACGATGGAGAGACGAGAGATTACTGGGGCCAGGATGAATCGTGATCCGCAACGAATAATCTGGTTGATAGTGAATTGATCATGAGCGCGGGTGAGGAAATCGCATTCGTCCTCCCATCCGTTGTAAGCGTATAGGCATTCGTCTTGGACAGAATTAACAAAGACATGGCGGGGCGGGGGTCAAGAAGGAACGAGGAGCTTTTCTTGCTTGAGGTAGGCACCCTGATGGAGGGAGAAGAGGAGCTTAGATTCGTCGGTGGACTCGGCGATCTGAAGGGTCCATTTTGTCCAGTCAATAGTTGGGTTGGCCTTTTGCAGCCAGGGGAGTCCAAGGAATAAGTTATCCTTGCTTAGGTGCATAACATGGCAGGTGATTTGGTGAACGAGGCCTTCAGTGGAAACAAAGAGGTTGGCGATATATCGGATGGCCCCTTTGGTGTTAGTGGACCCGTCAGCGTTCTTAGCGTAGACTGGGTGGTCGAGTTTAGTTAGAGGGATTTTGTGTTTCTTGGCGAATCCCCAGTCGATACAGCAGACATCCGCTCCACTATCGATCAAGGCGCAGGTTTCAACGGTTTGCAAGGTGTGCGAGGGAATAATAACTTGTACTGGGATTTGCATGGAATTCGTAGTAGAAGTTACAGATACCGAAGCACTGGGGGACTTAGACATTGTGGCAGGTCCCCTTTTTAAAAACCCTGAGAGAAAGAAACCCTTCTAACCGCTATTCCGTCCTCGTCTTCGTTGGCCTCGTCCGGGATTTCCTCTAGCTTTGGAATGTCCAAAGTACCGACCGCTTTGACCGCTGGTTTCTTTCCTTTGGAGAACTTGGGACAGTTAGTGGACAGATGTCCTCCCTCGCGGCAGCAGAAACAGAGGTTGTTCTCGATGCATTGCCTTCATTCAGCAGGCGTAAGTTTTGGGATGGGGGTAGTGCATACAGCGTCGACGTCCATGGCGTCGGGATCAGGAGGGATGGTTTTCGGGGTGGAGTGGAATCCGTGGAAGACCTTCCTGCTTTCTCGCTTCGCCAGATCTTTGGCCTGTTCTTTCATAGCGGCAAAGTGGGCAGCTTTGGTGTACCAGTCTTCGATCTTGTCTGGGGGGATTTCCATACTCTGAATTTTCCACATCAGCGGTTCAGGGATTCCGATGGCATAGTAGCTGATAAGGATGTTAGCATCAGTGACTTTAGAGATGGCAACGTGGTTCTGAAAACGGGCGGTGTATTCCGTGAGCAAGGGGGAGTAATCTCTGTGCTTGTTTTTGACCATTTTGGTCGTAGCTAGCCAGTGCAGGCTGGAGGCGATGGTGTCCTTCCGGACGAAGGACTTAGAAAAGGAGTCGCAGAAGTTGGCGAAGGTTCCTAGGTTGAGGGTGGCCTGGGCAAGGATCTTTTGGCGATAGGTGGTGGCCCAGACTTTGGCTGATCCCTTCTTCATGAATGATAGGGCATAGGCTACCTTCTTGGCGTCAGTGTCATAGACTTCGGAGTTTACTGCAAGATAAAAGGTGACGGTCCCAAGCCAATCTTCGGCTTTGGCAAAGGATCCGTCGAAGTCTTTGGGGGTCCCGAGACGAAGCTCAGTGGGTTTGGTGGTTGGTGCTGCCGGCATAGCTGGTTGGGGAGGAACGGTTGGTGGTGGTGGGTATGAGAGGGGAAATCCTCCAAAGGGAGGGTTGCGTGTTCGAGGGGTCGGTGAAGGTGGAGTCGGTTCCCTGGGAATGGTAAGTTCAGAAGAGAACCGATGTCGAAGGGTGAGCTCTTCTTCGGGTCCGAAGAGAGTGTTGAGGTCTAAGTCCGGGTTGGTGTCCGGGGATGACACAGTGTCTTGGGGGGCTTCCGACTCAGATAGGTTGGTGGGCAGGGGTTCTCGTGGTCTAGACCAACGAGGATCGATGGTGGGTCATTGAGACGCAATGGTGGTTTGAGGATTCGAGGGATCTGCTCACAGAGAGCACGCTCGAGAATCAGGGGGTATTGGAGCTACAATGGAGGTAGTCCACACGAGATAGTAAGCTTGATCTTTTGTTACGCTTTGCCGTAGGTTAGGCGTGATCTCAAAGGAGTCAAGCAGACTGAGTGTCGGAAGCTTGGACAACACGAAGAACCTCTAGCCATGGTGCTACTAGAGGGCTGCCCTTGCTGTGGAAGCAAAGGGTGGGCAAGGACTGAGGCAAGATAATCAGACGAAGTCTGCAGGAACTCGTTAGATTGAGAAGATCAAGCTTAGTGTTACAGGTCGAGTGCTACGGTTTAAATAGACGAGCTGTGGTAATCGAATAGAACTAGGTGGAATGTCATAGAACAAAGATGAGTCAGACGTGGAATCTGATAGAACGCTGAGGAACCGTGGTGAGTCAGCGTTTACAAAGCATGGAAGTTGGGGGAATGTCTGAGAATGTTATGAGTAATACAGAGGTAAAGGATGTCCCCGGGTGGGGCTTGAACAGTGAGACGACAGAGTTCAAGGCAAAGGTAGGCATAAGGTCAAGGAAAGCATATCCGAGGGACGAGATAGGGGAGGGAGAAAATTGTAACAGTTCTCGTATAGGAGCATATCCGACAACTATCCGAGTCTGTCCGAGTCAATCCGAGTCCGTCCAAGTCAATCCAAGTCCATCCGAGTCAATCCGGTCCACGTTGTCTTAGTCCGGTCCGTGTCGGTTTCACCTTATCACTTTGTAGTCGTTTCAATATATCCTTTTCGGTCTCGGACATATGTCACCGTCATCACAACGTATCATTTCATATTCCCTCTGCTTTTTAGAGTTTGTACTTGTCATTTCATCAACCCTTCACAGTCCGGGATATGCCCAGACTATAAAGTCTTGTACATCCCATTTGAAATACATCTTTCGGGTTTTCCTTGCACGTATCTTCCGCACCGCACGTCCATCCATCTGCATGTCCCCATCGTCTTTGCCGTCACTGACCACCTTTTGTCTCGGACTAACAAGTCTGGACTATCGCACGTACCTCCGGACTACTGATTCTCGGTCCGGATTACCTTCAGACCCTCTCCTTCTTCCTCGGACCACCTTCCATCCAGCATACCACCTCCGCCTTTGGACCTCCTTATAGGGATGAACGAACGTACCCTTCACATATAGGAAAGTTAACCTGAACTTTCCGTTGTTTTCTACAACTGGAGCCCACCGCGAGGGAGGTTCTAGAGGTGCCCCGGAAATTTTCACAGTCCTTTTTCTCTCGACGATCCTGAGGCATACGTGCCAAGGGAACACTTACCGACCGTCACAGATTTTTTTTTACCATCACGTTTCATTCCGTTTAGACATCGCTTCGTCACACTCCGGACTGCATCTGGCAGTTTTCCTTTAGCATTTGCGATCATCCCCTACGTTACCCAACGCTCCAGACTCATCCCGTCACTCGTCCGTCATCGTTTCTTCCTTTTCCGGTGATGACCATCCCTTATTACGTACACGCCACCGTCACGTCGTTTACCGCACCGCCTTCTAAGTCCGACCTGTATCCGCATCCCTTTTTCTACGCCTCCGCCACCATTTACGTACCGAGTCTATTTTTAGCACAAACCAGCCGACATACCTGATCCGTCATGATGACTAACCCGTTCCTCAGACTACCGATCCGTGAATCGCCCAATGCACCCCTATTCGATGGGACACCGACTAACCTCCTGAACTTTTTAGACGACATCGAAGACTTAGTCGACTCGGTCGGACTACCGAAGTCTGCACTAACCCAAGCCGCAATCCGGTATGCCAAGCTTGACGAGGCAGAGCTCTGGGAAACACTTCCCGAAGCCGAAGCCATCCCACCCAATTGGGAGTCGTTTGTCATCGCCGTCCTGAAGCTCTACCCTGGATATGAGAAGGGGAGAGGATCCCGTCGCACGCTGAGTCCGGTCCACATCGAAAGTACCCTGCGGACACTGTCATCGCCACCACTATCCTTACCACACACGACGTCATCACCACCACCGTTGCCACCATCACCACTGTCGCTTCCACCACCGCCATCTATTCCGTCGCCAACAGTCAATCTGGGACCATCCCGGATCCCATCGCCAACCTGTCTGTCTATGCAACCACTACCCCGGATCCCATCGCCAACCTGTCCGTCTATGCAACCACTACCCCGGACTATCCCATCACCTGCCATGCCGTCACCACCGCCAAAGCCTTCACATTGCAAACCGTCCTCCAACCGTCGTCATCTCAAGCAGTCCATTCACCCTCGTCGGACTGGTTATTATGGACCGAAACCAGTCTCTATCTTTTCATTGACGCTGACCACCCCCAAGGACTTCATGTCGTCTGCCTACGTCGCCAAGTGTGCATTCTGTGATGAGCCGCTGAAGAACAACAAACCCGGCTCCGATGGAGAAGTCCAGGTAGTATGAAAGGTGAGGGGTGCGATGGGTTCGTCCCCAAAGAGGGTTCGAGGCGGAGGTGAAGTGCCAGAAGGGAATGGTCCAGGAGGAAGGATATTCCGGACGTGTGTCCA
>JBBPSV010001137.1:0-10866 GCA_038093795.1 Retiboletus fuscus
TGCAGTCAAGTGTAGAGGAGGTTTACTGATGGTATGGGACTGTATTGGATGGAACAGTGTGGGAATTTTGAGTGAGGTAAAGGAGAAATGGATGCTAAACAGTATGTGGACATTTAGAAGGCAGGGTTATTGCAGAACATAAAGAATTTTGGACTTTTTGAAATAAAGTGTCATATCCCAGAAATTTCGCTAAGTCCAAACTCAGACATCTGAGCCTACCCCCGAGTCTTTACTCGACTGACCCAATACTCTTCCTTTCAGCTCAGACCCCCGACCTCTCGGACATCCAACCTCAGTCCTTCATAGTATGTTCCTCTCCATTTCTATTATGTTACTTTGTCTATATCTGTACTAGTCTCGCTACTTACTTGCATCTGATCCTATGCTCTCGTTAGTAACACAGCTCCGGCTTTCTTTCATCCGAACACTGCTTCGGCATACTTGTACCTGGATTCATTCTACTTACAAACCCTTACTCAGATGTTACTAATACACCTCCGAACCTTAGTATATAAACCTCTCTGAATCATGTACTTTCTTTAGTTCGAATATCAACTATATTCTCAGCTCCAAACCCCTGAATCCTTTGAGTCTTGAAGGCTCTCGTCTATCTGACTTCTAGTCATAATCTTGTTGTTGTTTACAACATTGAGTTCGACACCTCTGACCCTCCAACCTCTGACCCCGAAGTAAGGGGCTGAACTCTGCAAGGGCGCACCACATATGGTGAAGCTGAAGCCCCACATCTCGGCCTGATCTCCGATGTTTCAGAGATAAGCCTCAGAGTTGACTTGGTTTTAACAGTATATTTGAACTCAAACTTGCAAAGAGTTCTAACCATGGCTACGTGTACCACCAGATCCCAAGCTCGTGCTGCAAGTGCAAACCCTCCGCCATCTCCTCATTATAACTTACTCAGTGCATTCAGAAGGAGTTGACGAGACCCTGAACTCATAAACCAATTTTGGAGCTTCTCTGCTTGCCGAACCCCTGTCTCAGTTTCTCAAGCTCATGTTCCCCCATTGTCACCAACCCTGGGAGCATGTATCATTGAGTTAGCAGCTGATGAAGAAATGAAGGATTCCTCTCCCCTTTCCACCCCATACTCTAGCCAGAGGGAACCTAACCCTCACACTTCCCCGAACGAAGGAGGTCCTCCAGGAGACCCAGACTTCCCTGGAAATGACCCTTCTGATGATGACTCAGACTTCCCTGGTGATGACCAACCATCTGACTCTGAGAACGAGAACATCCCCTGAGACACCTTGGCTCAACTAGCAAACGCCATCCAGGGTCTTGCTTGTTCCAATCATTGTCCCACCTCCGAATCCACCCCCCGAACCAAAGTCCAAGAACCTGACCAGTTTGACAGGACGGAACCCCGCAAACTCCAAGTGTTCTTGGTACAATGTGAACTCAACTTCCAAGACTGCCCGAAGGCATTCAGTATGGATCGTGCCAAAGTCACCTTTATACAATCGTACCTGAAGGGTGTTACACATGGCCTGGGCAGGGTTGTGCATAGACCTGAGGGGAAGCTGCCTTCTAGGACTCAGGCTATAGCAGTCCAGGAGGTGGACTGCTAGAGATGAGTGGAGGCACGAGAAGGTGAGTTCTCACGTTCTAAGGCTACATGGTAGGCAGCTGGGTCGAGGGTCGAGACGGCCTTCAGATGAGAGTCAAGATGAAAGCATTGGGATTATCGGTGAGTCTATGAATCTTAGAGTGTATGGTGATTCAGGTAGACTAAGCTAAGGTACTGGGGACAGTGGAGCGCCTATTATATAGGAGTCAAGTATGTGCACAGACCAGGCATCTAAGTAAGGGAACCAGCTGTGGTATGGCTAAGTAAAGGAGATGTGCTGAATGGATGAGGGGTGCACATCTCTAAAGGAAACAGTGAAGTATGACTCGACGAATGATTAATGAAATGAGTCATACGCGCTGTGGATCTGTCGATCAGGAAGCATCCTGTTGATCAATGATCTCGGCTAAGCGAGAGAAGCATCGCCTTCGGTGGTAGTAGAAGGGATGCGCGAGGTGAGGTTCTAAGAAAGGCTAAGGCTAAAGAAAGGTGCGTGCACCATTGTCAATGATGGGACTCAGATAGGAGATATCCAGGGATATGTGAGTAATCCTACCAAGGGTCTGGCATAGGGTCCGGTTGAGAGGCCGGGGCTCAGCTAAGGGGGCTAAGGGACTGGGACAGGTTCTGTAAGAGAACCAGTAGACTGGGGCCAAGGATGGAGGAGTCCGAGGGCAGTGTGCACGTTCGGGGTGAGGCCCGACGGGGTCAGTGCATGGCATGGGTGCGAGGCCAGGCCGAGAGGAGGGTCCGAGGTTGGGCTCAGCAGGGAAGGTCTGTGATTACATCAGGGGTTGAGACAGGGGCGATGTAGCATACTGTCTGTCCATAAGTGGACTATGTCATGGGTCTAGGTGAGGGGTCTAGGGGTGGACTGTTGGAGTCCTGGGCTAAGGACAGGAGACAAGGGGGTCTCGGAGGGATGCTCAATTGGTAATGCTCATGAAGAGACCAGCGCTATGAGACTTAAGGGGTTCCGGTCAGGTGGAACAGACTATGACCAGGGGAGAGCCAGGACGGGCTCGTCATGTGGACTAAGCAAGAGAGTGCTTAGCAGGTTCTTGGCGATGCATAGGCATGAAGTCCGGTGAGGACTATCAGTGGGCTGGCTGGCTGGGTAGGCCAGGACTAGGCTAAGCGAGGGACGAGGTATGGCTGGGTTAGCCATGACTAGGACTAAGCGAGGAAAAAGTATAGGGGTACGATGAATCATAACAAAGGGTATGGCTTTGGAGTGGTTTGAACCAGACCTCCTCCAGATGGAAGAACCCGCACTCCATCCTATCTGGATGGATGATTACAAAGAGTTCGTCTCGGAACTCCAAACCAATTTCAGACCCCATGACCCTGTTGGAGATGCCAAACACCAGTTTGACCACCTCACCATGAGGGATGGTCAACGCATCAACAAATACATCATGGAGTTCAACAGGCTAGCCTCTCAAGTCTGAGGTTACAGAGAAGGTGCCCTCTGACACTACTTCTATAATGGTCTCCCCAACCAAATCAAAGATGAAATCTCTCGCATCGGAAAGCCCCCCACCCTCTCCGAGATCCGACACCTCACTCAGGCTATCGATGTGCACTATTGGGAGTGCAAGTCCGAAGTAAGCTGACAGGCAAAGCCATCCAATCGGCCCTCTACACAGAAGGCTATGTCCGATAAACCATCCACCTCTGCATCATCCTCTATGCACCCCTCTGGTGGCTCCAAGGACTCCAAGGAGTCTAAGGGCAAAGGTGCCATCACCTCCGGACCTCCAAAGTCTGACCTATCGTCAAAGTTAGACAAAGATGGCAAGCTCACCAATGAGGAACGAAAGCACCAATTCAACAACAAGCTCTGTATGTTTTGTGGACTTGCTGGCCACATGGCTAAGGACTGCCCAAAGTCTTTTTTGAAAGCGTCCAAGGCCCAAGCAGCAACCACTGCTCCGGAGACTAAACCAGACACCTCCACCTCAAAGGCAAAAAAATAGTCAGCAACCTCCTGAACTCTGCACAAGAAGGAGGTTGCATTGACCCCAAGTGTGCAAAGGAGATCTGACTCAACGCATCTGCTCTTTCAGACCCGAAATCACTTATGCCTTCTGTCACTCTTGTATCTTATCCAATCCCTGCTTTTCCTGCACTCATAGATTCTGGATCCTCCGATTGTTTCATTGATACATCTTTTGTTAATAAACATGGACTTTCAACCTACCCCATACCCCCACTGCAACTCTGACTCTTCAATGGAACCACAAACCATACCATCACTCGAGCTATCAACCTTTCTGTCCAATTTGAAACTGGTGACATCACTCTGACGACGTTCTACATCACTCCGCTGGATTCATCTTGCTCCCTTGTTCTAGGACACAACTGGCTCACCCTCCACAATCTGTTGATTGATTGGGTTTCGAGCAGTATTTCTTTCCATTTACCCGAGCAGCGTCTGCCAGTGCCTCCGAGCTCCCCTCCGAAGCCTTGGGAGTCACCTCCCTTGGCCGATTCACCCCCATCCAATCCACCCAGTTTCTCCAATCACAAGGCTCCCCCCATCGCAATCATCAGTGCACCAGCCTTTGCATTGGCTTGTCGCCTGCAAGGCTCCGTGCAGTTTAGTATGCAGATTCACCCTAAGGAGAGTGACCTCTGAGCTACCTCCACCTCTTCCGAACCAGTCGATCTCTCTAGCATCCCCTCCGAATATCACGACTTCGCCGATGTTTTTAGCAAAAGCAAGGCCGATACCCTCGCTCTGCATTGTGAACATGACCTGAAGATCGACTTGGAGGAAGGAGCCTCCCCTCCCCTAGGCACTACATACTCTCTTTCTCCCTCCGAACTCGAGTCCCTATGTTCCTTCCTAGATGAGCACCTAGCAATTGTTGACAACCTCAAACCAAACAATGGCTCAGGCTATCTCACACTAGGCTTGCTTATAGAGACGAGTGAATGATGGGGAAAACCAACAAGAACTTGACTGGAGTTCTTGGTGGAATGTATTGACTTATATATGTTTTACATTGTTTGTACATATTAGGTTGTTGGTCCGTGCGAGGGTGGCTATGTAAGGTACGTATCAGTCAGCCATGACGTAGTGCTGACGGAGATTAAGTACATGAGGCGTATGACTAAAGAGTCTAGACTCGGTCACGTGACTAAGTATCTCACGGTCACGTGTAAGAAGGTGAAAGTATCGACAAGAGGTCATATTACTTGTGGTACGTAATAGATAAGGAAAGATTAGATAGTGAAAAAGAGTTCGTAACATTACCCCCCTGCTATGGTTCGACTTCCAGGCGAGACCAGGTGGGCCTTTCTTCGTAAGATGGTCCATAATCTTTGAAGAGATCATTAAATAAAGTTTCTGTGAGGTGCAGCCTCCGAGGAGCATTCGGAACATGTTTGTAGAAGTCGTTGACCGCATCCTTCGCGTATCTTATGACATTCTTCTCGGTTTCCCAGGAGCGTTCTTCCTCCGGGTAGCCTTTCCAGTGAACCAAAAATTCCAAGGTTTGTCCTTTCAACCTGGAATCCACGATGTACTCGACTTCGTGTAGCTCTTCCCCTTCGTCGGTTACTTCCACCGGTCCGGGTTTATAAGAAGGTTGTCCCATCAAGGGAGCGTGATAAGGTTTAATGCGACTTACGTTCACAACCGGGTGAATGCGCAATCCTCGTGGTAATTTTAATTTAACTGCATTGGGTCCCATCAACTCTATGACCTTATACGGGCCAAGCCATCGCTCTGTGAGTTTCTTTGAGAAACGCGTTTTCATTAAGTTAAGGTTTGTTGTGGCCAGCCACACTTCATCTCCGATTTCATATTTCGGGGATTCGGAATGATGTTTATCTGCCTGTTCCTTCATCTGGCGCTGTTTCTTTTCTAAATTTTCTTTGACTTGTGCTAGCGTGTCCTGCCATTCTTCGGCAAAGTGTGGGACAACGGAAGTCTTTAAATTAGAGGGTGGTTCTATTCCCATGCGTGGTTCGTAAGATCGGGTAACTTGGAATGGGGTCTTTCCAGTTGCCAAATGGACACGCTGATTGTATGAGAATTGCGCCAGCGCTAACCATTCTGACCAAGCTTCTTGCTTTTTGGCCGTGTATAAACGTAAATATTGAGATAAATCTCGGTTAACTCGTTCCGTTTGTCCATCCGTCTGTGGGTGGAATGCCGTGGACATTTGGAGTTCGATCTTGAGACATTTCCCTAGATCTTTCATCACCTGTGATGCAAATTGTGGACCTCGATCTGATATAATAGAGTTTGGAAGTCCGTGTGTTTTCCAAACATGGTCTCTATATAGTTTAGCCGTCTCCAGAGACGTGACAGTTTTGTTTGTAGGGATGAATACGGCTTCTTTTGAGAATCGATCAACGACTACTAGGATGGTGTCATAATTATTGGATGGGGGTAGGTCGGTTATAAAGTCCACGGAGATGTCTTGCCAGGGTCCTGCTGGAATAGGATTTGGAATGAGTTTCCCAGCTGGGGGAACGTTGGTCGGTTTCATCCTATTACATCTTTCACAATGGAAGCAATATTCTTTAACGTTATCTTTGATTCCTTCCCACGTATAGTATCGTGAGATGAGGGCGTGAGTTTTCTCTGCGCCTCCATGACCAGCTAGGGTGGAATCGTGGTATAGAGTAATAATATCCTGGCGAAGTGTGTCTTCCTCAGGCACATAGATTTTATGATTTTCTTTGAACAAGCCGGTTCCGTCCCATAGGAATCGTTGACCAGGCGCTTGTCTTAAATTAGATTGAGCGTTCTTTACTCGGGTGAAGATCTCTTCTTCTTCTGTGTGAACCCAAGTTACTTTTTCTGCTCTTCTCATGTGTTCAGAAGGGATCATTTGGACGCCTTTATTGTCGTTCTCAATTCCGATCGCATGATCTTCTCGTCGGCTGAGTGTGTCTGCTTTTCCCATGGAAGCTCCAGGCTTCTTGACTAGCTCGTAATCAAAGCGTGAGAGCCATTGAGACCACCGTGCTTGTCTTCGGTTAAGGTCTTGGCGTGTCATAAAATATTGGAGATTAGCATGGTCCGTCCAGATTTCAAATTTGTGACATGTTCCTTCTAGAAGGTGTCTCCATTGTTCTAAAGCTAAAATGATGGCTAGCATCTCTTTATCCGCTATGGGATAGTTCCTTTGTTCCGGTGACATGGAATGTGATGAAAATGCGACGGGATGCCAAATACCCTCCCGTTGCAACGATAAGACAGCCCCTGTCGTGAAATCCGAAGCGTCGCATTCTAAGCAGTATTCGCAGTTTTCGTCCAGGTAAGCGAGAACTGGGGCGGTGACAAATCTTTCTTTTAAGTTATCGAAGGCTGCCTGTTCCTTCGTCCCCCAAGTCCAGGGTTGATCTTTCTTTGTTAAATCATTAAGTGGTCTAGCCACTATGGCAAAGTCCTTGATGAAGCGGCGATAAAAGTTCACTAAACCTAAAAAGCTTCGAACTCCTTTTACGTTCGTGGGGATGGGCCAAGCCCAGATAGCCTTCGTCTTTCCTTCTTCCATGACGATGCCTCCCTCCGATATGATCATTCCGAGGAATTCGACTTCTTTGACTTTGAAGGTGCATTTTTCAGGTTTAATGAAGAGATCATGTTCTTCTAATCTCCTCAACACTTCTAGTACGATCCTGTCATGTTCTTCTTTGTTGTCCGTTTTTGTAAATACTAGGATATCGTCTATGTAAACTATACACACATCCGGCATATCAGCAAAGATATCGTTCATCATCGTCTGAAACGTAGCCGGAGAATTACACATTCCAAAATACATAACTAGGGGTTCAAAGGCACCTCTATGACATACAAAGGCTGCCTTCCATTCGTCGCCTTCTTTGACACGAACATTATTATATCCCCAACGTAAGTCCATTTTTGTAAATAGTTTAGCTCCTTTCAGTCGTTCTATGATCTGAGATATTAATGGTAAAGGGTAATTGTTCTTTATGGTTCCTGAGTTTAAGTGACGGTAGTCCTGTACCATTCGCTTCTTCCCATCTTTCTTGGGAATAAAGAATACTGGGCTTGTTTGGGGTGACTTTGATGGTCGTATGTACCCCTTTCGTAGTTGGTCATCTACGAAATCAGAGACTTCCTTTTGTTCGTCTACTGACATTGGATAGAGTTTTCCTTTTCGTGGCTTGAAATCTTCCTTGAGGTCGATGGCATGATCCCAGGGTTTACGTATGGGCATGCGTTCGGAAGAAGTCTTTGAGAAGACGTCCAGGAATTTATGATACTCTTTTGGGACCATTTCTTCCACACTGAGTTCCTTTTTCTCAGGCGGGGTTATTTCCAGTTTCTTGATCCGTCGATAAGCGTATGGGGCATCGTTGATTTCCTTTTCTTCTAAGGTTCTCAGGAATACCGTTCGATCGGATAATAGATAACATGTCCGAGGACATCTTGTGAGTTTGAGGGTTCCTTTTTTCCAGTCAATCTCATGGTTGTGCTTGCTTAGCCACGTGTATCCAAGTATCATTTGGTTCTTTCCGAGATCGGTTACTTCTGCCGATATCTTTTCTCGGTGTCCTTGATAGTCTATGATTAATTCCGTGGTATGTGTGATATTGCCTGCGGAGTTCTTTGAACCATCGACATTGAATACTGGAATAGGTCTTTCTAGTTCCGTGATTTTGATTTTATTCTTTGTGATCCAAGCGAGATCTACGAAGATTCCATTGGCTCCCGAGTCGAGTAATGCTTCGACTGGGTGCATGCTATGTTTGGCAGCTGACGCTGCTACTTGTATCGTGAGACACAGCTCTCTTTTTTGCCTTGTGGATCTGATTAGGATCCGTTCCGGGATTTCTTTTGTATATAAATTATTTTTTTGTTCTTTTCTAGCCGAATTAAGCCTGCATTCCCGTGCAGCAAGCCCTTTTGGGGACCCGGCTTCGGTGTACGTATCACTACTACTGTCCGAGTCACTATCGTAAATTGTCTTATCCTGGGAGTTGAAGAATTCTTCTTCTTCTTCTCCATATTCAGTATCTAAATTACAGAATCTATTGTAAGAGATAAAGTTTGGCGGGGGAGTCTCAGGAGTACCCGGTCGGCTCTGAGACTCTATTCTTTTCCCTGCTTCTTCTGTGTGACCCGAAGGTCCTTGAGATAGGCCTCGATTTCTTCTACCGAGGACATTTGTTGGATAGCCTTTAGGGCGGGCTCTCCTCTCGCCTTTCCTTTTCCTTTTGACGAAGGTACTTCTTCGTCATCCGAAGACTCAGCGCTCGTAGCGCGGACACTGCGATATTTTGAGCACCTTCGGTTATGCCCTCCCCCAAGGAATTTGCACTCGGGGCATGCCTTTTTGGGCTTCTTACAGTCTTTGACCATATGAGCCTCTCCGCAGTTGAAACATTTGAGGGGACCTTTTCGTACTGCATCGATGTCCATGGGCTCCCCTCTGCCCGAGAACGTGCGAGAACCCGAGGGTTCTTTTGCTTCTGCCTGGGAGTACCAGGTTTTCTTCTTTCGAAGCTTGAAGGCTTCGATATTGGTTCCTATCCGGCGTATTTCCGGAAGGTATTCTTCGACCGAGGAGTACCGTAATCCATCTTGGTACATGATCCTCATGATCTCATCTTTGGTGTTGTTTTCTAGATAGAACACCGCTATCTTATCGAAGTATCTTGCGGCAGAGTCACCGCGGGCCCGAATATAGATTGCTTCCCATCGGGTAAGGAAGTCTTGGATCGTTTGGCGATCCCCTTGCTTGTATTCGACCAATTCCTTCATTGCTTGGTCTTGGTCGTTTTCTGGAATGAACCTATGTTTCAAGGTTGTTTCTAGATCGTCCATTGCTGGCCAATCGTGGTCTTGCATTGAGCGCAGGATTTGCATCCTTGCCCAGTCAGCGGCTCCGTGTTGATCTTTTCCGTCTTTGGAGCCTATCCTTGTTAGAACCGCCAAGGTTCTTTCTTTGTTCGACGTATAAGCTTCGTCGTTCATTTCGATGAATACTTTCATTCGTATCCACCAACTTCTGAATTCTTTGTATGAGCCATCGAACGTAGGAGGCTCAGGGACCATTGTTAATTTTTTTGAGACATTAATATTGTGTCTACTAGCTGCAACTGTCTCGGCTGCAGCCGACCTTGCTTCGGCACTGGTGGCCCTTGTTTCGGCATCTCGTGCCCTTGTGTTTGCCTGCTCCAAGCTGGCTTGCATGACCGTTAATTGGGCCTGCATCGTTGCGATCATTTGAGCCAGATCAGGCTGTGCGGGTGCGTCGATGCCGTCCATTACGTTTGGTGGCGGCGGGTTTCTTGGTGAGGATGGTGGGGATGTGTGAGGGCTTTCTGAGGAGTTCTCTTCTCCTGAGAATTCTTGTTGATCTCGTAATCTCCACAGGTTGTCTTATGGGGATGGGAGAGAGACCGTGATCTTGTATGAAGAAGCGGGGAGATGGTTCTCTATACCACGCTTCTGCTTCGTAAAGGTGCTCCGGTTCGTATTGGGAGTGTGTTGCAGTAAAACCTGCCCTTATGAACTCTAGAACGTGTTCTGGGAGTTCGTCTTCTTGTTTAATTTCCGGGAGGAGGAAATCGTCGTTTGGGTCGACCTCCGGGAAGATATATGGTTCCTGTTCGATCTCGACTTTTGGTCGAACCAGGAAGGTGCCCGTTGGCGCGTTTTGGGATCCTAAGCTTTTAAGGATCGGGAACATCCTTTTGAAAAGTAAAAGAAAACTTGTGAGGCTCTTCGCTCTCCAACAAGGTGAGAATCAGGTCAATGACCTTCCTGACTTCTCGACTTTGAAGTGTACGTAACTTTTACAACGTCGGGCACAAGACCGCTCTTTCGACGTGTAAAAGTGGTATGGACTAGCGATAGAATAAATGTGCCTCACGAGGACACGCCCTTTCGAGCAAAGAAGTGAAAGGTAGGTAGGTGTGGCGGTGTTTAAACCTTTAAGATCTCTCGAGATCACCAACTACTCGCTCCTTACAGGTAGACGAGTCTCTCCGCACTCTAGTGTGCGTGGCTACGTAAAATGGAAAAGTTGCCAAGAGGCGGTGGAAAGAGTAGAAGTTTCCCTTAAAAGCCTAGGGTCCGGCTATATCCCTTTAACGCTAGGGGCCGCGTCTGCGTCACTGGGACGGGTGTTGAGAGTAGTATGAGATAGGGCAAGTGAAAATAGTCAAGTTCTAATGTTGACAACCTCAAACCAAACAATGGCTCGGGCTATCTCACACTAGGCTTGCTTAGAGACGAGTGAATGATGGGGAAAACCAACAAGAACTTGACTGGAGTTCTTGGTGGA